>JAWPHD010002200.1:0-269620 GCA_037043455.1 Cyrtodaria siliqua
CCTATAGCACTCAGTCAATTCCACGAAAAGGGAAAGTTATTTCTAAAACTGTCCGAAATAAAGACAACATATAAATATAAAAAACAGTTATTATGGAAAAGAGCATACTTCAGGAAACAACAGAGTCCCTGGATAGTGTTATGTCGAAGCGCAATTGGAAAGAAATTATGTTATGTTAAAAACTGTATAGATGGTAGACTAGCAATTATCTTGAATGAATACATGAATGAATGAATGAATAAATGAATGAATCATAATCTATTTGCAAAAAGGTTTTAAATGGACGTACTTCTCCATACACGTTTAGATAATTAATGACACACGATTATTACTATCAATGACATAACTTTAAAAACAGAGAATTGGACGTTTACGATGTTGTCTAAGCATGTATTTATTTCTGTTACATTGTGTTTGTTCACGGTCGCTCTTCAAATAATTGTCTTCTACCTTATTTGGAGTTAATATAAAGCGATTTGAACATGTAAACTTTATTAATGCAAAAGACCAAATGGTCTATCAGTATACAATACAGAACATGCATTGCGTACGCCATTTTGATTGTTTCTGTTAATCGATAATGTGCACGCAAACTTCTTTGTGTCTATATTCCATTATTTTTCTTTTTACAGATCAACATATAAACGCTTCAGACGTCCCTATAGCCCATAATGCATGTATATGTTGCATACTTTCTTACACAGTCTTAAGTCAACATTTTTATAATATATTTATTTATACGAAATCTTGAATTGAATAAGGACATACCTACATTAATCGTAGGGACGCATATTTAAATACGGGACGTTTAAGTTTGTGTTTGTTTGCTAAATGCATATGTTGGTATTTACATATTATTTAAATTTAAGACAGAATGCATAGGTTAAAGATTTTTTATGGTTAATGAAATAAATGTTAGTTGAAAATTAGTTCTTTATCGTAGAATTACATTTAGACGAGTCTTCCCAGAACCGTTTCTCGTCTGACGTAATACAGTTATATACCAGAAAACTAGCCGAAAAGATTTAATCTCTCGTATTTCATTAGATGTCGATAAGTAATTTCCCTGAATACAACCCCGTTTATTTAACATATAACTCCTCTTTGACATTGACTTTAATTCAAATGTGTAGAGTCACTAAATTGCGTCTAAAGCATATTTCACGCAAACAGATTTATACAGGAAGGACCAATCTCATGATAATTCCAAAATCGGAAAT
This sequence comes from Cyrtodaria siliqua, assembly GCA_037043455.1. Classification (NCBI taxonomy): domain Eukaryota; kingdom Metazoa; phylum Mollusca; class Bivalvia; order Adapedonta; family Hiatellidae; genus Cyrtodaria; species Cyrtodaria siliqua. The sequence continues at coordinate 1,221 of JAWPHD010002200.1, forward strand.
AGCAGACAATAGTAAGATACGCTAAGCGAGTATAATATATGGGGATTTTATTCCCTAGCGAATCAAACCTTAAGTCTTCGAATACCAAGAAAACCATTAATTATGACCACTAATGATCGACGACACCTATCTCTTAGTCATCTAGCCAGTCTAAACAAATGGGTAATTACTTATCGTCGGAAGTTTCAGTCAGTTAAAAAAACAGTATACACAGTAAAGGGGAATGAAGGTAGGGGCGGAGAGATATTGATATCTGTACCGGGGAGGGGTGGATTGTGGGAATTGTTCTATTCCTCGCAAGGTGTTGTTTAGAGGTTATGCTTGGTGCTTGTGTGGCGGATTTGCTTTAAACTCTCCTTCCGATTTCAACCCAAATGCTCTAAATATAGGATAAATCAGAGGAAATAGGAGGAGGCAACTTCAAACCAGTTGTGTTATTTCGATTGAAAAAGCTTTACATATCTGTGTCATGGAAGTTGTCAACCGTTGAAGAAATGGTAAAATAACTGATTTTAACACATTGTATACCAACATTTTGATTATATGACTTGTGCACAGCTATAAGCGCAAGCCCATTATCGCTATCATTCAGTTCTGAATTACCATCAACATCGTATTAACACTTAAACTATGGTCGCTTTCAAACACCACATACGCCTTGTTCACTAAATCGACAACATTTAAATAAATAGTTATCGACATCCTCTCTTTCGTCTCTACAGTCACAGCAACTAGGGCGGGAATTTAAATGCAAGTCATGATTTTTAATTCGCTGTATGCATTTTTTAAACAAGTATGAATTATTGAAAGAGACCTTGAGACACATAAATAGAATTTTGGAACAGTGAAACATTTGATTTGTTCAGAATAACGGTATCACACCCATAGGGTTACTGTTCAGCCTTTTCCCTTATACATGAGCTTCAAAGCTGGGCAGAGATATTGTTGTTGGTTTAATATCTTCAGTATAGCCAAGACCAGTATTGTACAACAATAAAATACATCAGTTTGCCACGTTGGTGTTTTTTCTCGCTCATGTTTATGTGACCCCTATGGAAAATACAAAATGTAAACACTATCAAGCTGAATATGTGGTGCTTTGGCAAAACACTTTTGAAATTTGATTTATTTGTTTGTTTGTATAGTGTTTTACGGCATTTTCAACACATGTTAGGTTATATGTGACGGTCGATATTTTGTGGTGGAGATAGAACACCCACTTTTCCTGGGTAGAACCAGTACTGTACACCTCTCGCCATCGGTAAGAATCGACACTTCCTCACTTAAATTTGAATGAAACCTCATATCAACATGGGATTTTTTGTATCATCTGTATTTTACACTGCAGATGTATGATAAAGCAAAAAAAACTATTTTTCAAATTAAAAATTGCCTAAAACTGAGAAAAAACTAAATTAGTTTCTGTTTTCCTTTTTGTCTCTAGGTCCGTGAGCTTTCAGGGGAGATACTAGTGGTGTGAGACCTAAAACTTTTAAATGTTTCAAGTGATAATGACTCCTTAATATTTATAGATTATTCCAAAGACTTATCGATGATGGTATGGATAATTTTGGGAATAATTCTGCTCTGCTTGTTTGTGTGACATAGTTATCAGCGTGTCTTAAATTATAATCATTTACTTCTCTAACGAAGGGCGGAAATAATTGAATAATTGAACTATTGAATTTCGAAGCATATTGTTTTTGAAAAACACGTATGTCTACTAATGAGAATTAATCGATTTCAGCAATCATAGTTATAACTATTCATAGAAACAGATCAAGCTAATGATTCTAGCAGTTTCATATTGTAGTGTTTCTGAGGAAGTTCTTTCGTAAACCGTATAGCCATCTCATACAATAACAGTATACCCTAATATTGGTCACATACATGAAACATGACTTTCCGTCCGCTTTTTAGTATAATTTATTTATATTTAATAAATCTCATCAGTAAGGGAAGTCTACAGGGAGACATACATTACAATAGTAGAGTTTTAACTATACGTTTTATATCAGATATCAGTTATCTTTATTTTCTTGTTTTACAGGTGGTACATCAAATACGGTTGGTTTCTTACTTGAATTTCGAATAGGTTGTTCCACTACTCCATCCTTTAAAGGTTCTGAATATTGTTTAAACACTCTTAGGATATGTTGCCTGCTTTTTAATTTAATCTTTTGACTGTTACATTTGATACGCAGGCTTCGTATTTTCTGCTCCCAGCTAAATTCCATTTAGTTAATTTCGCCATTATTTTCTCGGTTAGGGCAAAGCGTTTTGTTAGGAACTGGGACCATACGGCGTTGGACCTGGAATGGTGTGAAAATACCTCATAGAAGGTTATGTTATGTTATACAATCTTCGGGATGGCTCAAATGTATGTACTATTGGCATTTCAAATATTGAGTTCTGCTCAACCCGGGGCTAGAGGGCGTGAACGGTAGCAAGCACTTTTCACTATCGTTCATGAACAGTCTCAATCAAACTGTTCTTTGTGGCTTTCTAGGCTATTGTGTTTTTGTATTTATATATACACGAGCATCTTTTTGTTTTACTTATGTTGCCTATTAATGCCGCCTTGTTGGTTAGAGAATAGTTCATGACAGGGATTTCTTTATTTACACTGTCCAGTTTTATTGGGTTGAAGTAGGGTAAGTGTGAGGTTTAGTGCACCCTAGAACCTGGTTTAAACCCCCAGCGGCCTTTTTTGCCACTGAGCGTTCAAAGGCCGTAGCCCTATTGTCAACCCTTTTGTGTTTGTGATGTCTTATTTGGCCTTTTATTCATCTTTAAATCTGTTCTTTGTTTCTGTGTGTGTTTGTGGTTGAATGTCGTCCTTGAATGCTGTTTTCCCTGTTCGATTTTTAATTCTATATTTAATGTGATTTCTCACGAGAACTATTACAGTGATATTCCTCGAAACATTATACGCAAGTATATAGCTTGTAATTTGTAATTGTATTATGTGAAAAACATAGGTGATGCCACTATAAACATATTATTTATAGTCATATAAAAGTGTTAATGGTCCCAATTTTGAACCCTCAAATGGAACATGTCAAAATTGAAGGGAAATGAAATGAAACGGGGGTTTAAATCCCGTTAACAAATTATTGTTAGGTTATATTGAGATAGCAACATCAGATGCAATGGATGAAGTTTTTCATCAGACATGCCATCGCTAGGGAGCGAACCCGTGCGAGGTATGGGTCTATAGATCTTTAGTGTTTACTCTACTTTTTAAATCAATGACAGAGATGGCTCAGAAATTCAAATACTTGCACCATTTATTAATGAAGATTTTACTACCATCACTCTTCATGGTTTAGAGTGTGACCTATATAGAGATTATTGAAAAAACCTATCGTAAACACTAAGCCGGACAGAGTCTATAAGAGCCATCCTCACCACTAAGAAACCGCAGTCGGTCGCTACGCAACCTCCCTTTTGGTTTCTTAATGGTAAAGATTTCTCTTCAACGCCTCTATCCTATACAAAGTCAAGGCTTTAACCATGGGCGGATTCAGACGGGGACGCTGCCGGCGCTTCCCCCGACCTCACCTAAAATGTTTATTTTTTATTTTTTAAAGTTGTGCCCCCACTCCCATCTCAAATCACATGTTATGTACTAGTGATTCATAAACTTAACTGAAATTGCAAGTAAATTTTAACCAACTAGTACAGTATATCAAAACGTTTATACAGTTTCTATAAGGCAAACAGGGCTGGCGTGAACTTGAAATCTAGAGGAACTGGGTTCAATCCCCACCGGTGCAACTGAGTTTTGTCAGTGTGTTCGTGGGCAAGAAACGTTTTATTAGCATCGTCCATCCGATGGGGATGGTGGGGGTGGGGTTTGTGTGTGTGTGGAGGGGGGGGGGGATCATGAACAAGACAGACCGCTCGCTCCATTTTCGGAGTCTATCCACCGAGCACGTTAAAAAACCATTCATTAGTAAGAGTAGGGCGCAGTTTCATGGATACCTATATATCCTTCCCCTCTCTGGGGCGCCTCTAAATACCCTATAATACTGTGTTGATGAGTCGTTAAACAATATGCATTCATTATATAGGCAAATACATGGATTACATATCAGTCCGGTTATTTAATAAATAGCATGTACTGATTTTTGTTTTTATATCTATTTCTGCAATATTATCTTACTTAAAGGGACACATGGCAAACTTGATTTTGTTCAAAACTTGTGGATTCCCGTTAGTTTTTCTATATAACTTGCATTTTTGTAATCATTATTAGAATGGTTCAACTAACTATATATTATATTGTGCTAATAATATAATTAATTCTTTCTTTTTTTTTAAAAGTAGAATAACGAAGACCATTGAAATCTCGATTTTGTATTTGATTATAATGCAGGCAGTTTTAAGTCAACATGATACAGATATAATAAATCGAGGTGCAAACTGAAATGCTTATTAATAAACGATCAATGTGTCCCTTAAAATAAAAATAAACGGCAGGTATAACAGTGAGTTGTGCTATATATCAGTTATGCTTTCTACATATTACATGAATACAAAAAAATGAAAGGTTGAGTGTTATTTGTTTACAAAATCAAGAAAATATATTTCCACCAAATGTCAAAGATGGAAACATATTTGGACGAAGTAAATTAGGCTTATTTATAATGACTAAAGTAAGGTAGTGTGTACTCTTGCTTTAATATTTACCTTTTTTCTTTCAACAATTATCTCATCTTTTTATTTTGGTAAAAGAAAATATACTTTGTTTTCATTGTACGTGTACGTGTAGTTGAAACAGGTCGTTATAACCACATACCTTGTATACAGTTTTGATACATATACAGGCTTCATCAAGAACACATGTGGTAATAGGTAGGCCTGGTCAGTTTTATTGATATCAATTACTAAACCCATATTAACAGGTCAGTTATAATAGCCTTCATGCTGTGATCTAGCAGTAAAAGTGTTCCTCAGTTTTGAGCAGTTTTTAGAACACTGTATGTTAGAGTATACATACAGTATATGATATTTATTGTTTGTCACGGGAACACTATGCTGATTAATTCATGGTGATAAATGGACATATGAATTTGTTTATTGTCCGAAATAATGGAATCAATTTCATATAGCTCTCTTTTATTATTAATGTTCTATATGCTTGAACTAAATCACCAGAATTGACAGAGAATAAATAAGGTTATATCATGTCAAGGCAAATATCTCTTAAAGACAACATAGCGAAACCGTAACTCTTCTGGCATGTTTATTATGTGTTGCTTAACATTACGGTTCTCTTAGCTGCCATTGTTTACTCACGTTGGAGGTTGTATTTGTATAAGGGTTGACCTGGTAAAAAATACGTGAACACTGCTGCATTAATTTGACTAACATACATTACCCACAATATATTATTGTAAATAAAATTCACACTTATTATCAAACCAGGTATCCAGCAGGCTGGCGGAGATCATATGAAAAAAGAATTAAAAGAAGGAAGAGTAATATTGATACTTCTCTGTAAAATTACTTACCACGCTGTATTTTATGTTTCAGAAGGCAAATATATACAGCTTCGTTTTTACATGTTCTAGTTATAAATATGTTATTGACATCTCTCTTTCTCATCGAATAGGATAATCCATGAACATTACACCATCCCGGACATCATAAATACGTTCTAAAGACACGATAAATACAAGCTTGTCATAAATTGCTGACACATTGCTGCTAATATTGTCAGATAAGAGGTTTAATTAAGAAGTAGACAGACTGTATCTTGGCGAATTGATTGTAAATTACCAAAGTGTTCGCCATGGCTATAAATTCATGCAACCATTCAAGATGTCCGACAAAATAGTGATTGTTTGAAAAGAATGTGATCCTTTACAGGCAATACTGATTACTATCTACTAAAATGTTCGGCATGGGGTCTTTATAATCAAACTGCTTGTCGACAGTTTGATATCTGCGAGAAAAGGTCTAAATTTCCAGATGGCGTCCAAGATGGCCGTCAAAATAATGATTTTAAATATATATATATTTACGTATGTGTAATCGATGTATCATTGTACCTGCTCGTTATAGTGAATGGATGTTGGTTAATGAAGCAACTACATTGTCGCAGTCGCTTATCATGTCATTAAAATGTTATGGAGCATCTGTTGATGCATCATACTCCTACCAGAACTTTGTCATAAATGCATAGCATTCATGATGCTTTCAACACTGTTCTATTCCAGAATTACACATCATGTCTCATGTAAATGTAAGAAACTGATGGTTTGTCAGGATCCGACAAACGTTGGTAAGCATTTTCTCCAGTCAATGACAGTGTGAGAATTTGTGATCGTTTATAATGAAATATTTGCATAATACACACATGCGATTGAGTTTTCCTTCTAGTTTCATTGTAAAGACCACTCATCGTGAATTTTAAGTACCCTGTGTAATTAGGAATTTAGAACCTAAAACCGTCAACAAATGTCTAACTCCATGATGTTACTGCGACAGGCGTTTTAATTAAGTCATTAATTTACTTTATGGAAGAGGATAAAAGATAATTTGCAAAAGCTCTACTATCTCGCAATCCACCTCGGGACTTAAGCATCCAATACTACAACATACGTTTTTCTTTCTAGTCATTTCTTGAACGTATAGAAGGACATCTGAAATATTTCTTAGATAAAATATGTTGACCAAAAAAACATCACGTTAAACGTAGACATGCGATCACAATTTTCTTGGATTGCTTGCACGCTGATATTGTTTCATCGATAGAAAGTTTTGAGGATTTTCCATATTTGTTTCTTATCCCTGATTCAAAGTGTATTCTGTCTACTTATCATTTTAAATTACTCTCTAATAACCTTTCCACAAATAACTAGCACTAAAAGAAGGTATACAAATATAGATATAAAAATCGAACAGGAATAACAGCATTCAAGGCCGACAGTCAACAACAAACACACACAGAAACAAAGAACAAATTTAAAGATGAATAAAAGGCCAAATAAGACAACACAAATACAAAAGGGTTGATAATAGGGCTACCGCCTTGGAACGGTCAGTGGCAAAAAAGGCCGCTGGGGGTATAAACCAGGTTCTAGGGTGCACCAAACCTCACACTTACCTTACTGTCAACCCAATAACACGGGACAGTGTAAATAAAGAAATCCCCGCCATGAACTATTCTCTAACCAACAAATATTGCCGTATACAAGTCGAACAAGAAATATAGCATACAACCAAAAACATTTTGCCACACTGTTTAGCAACCACTTTATTTAGAACAGCTGCTGAACATTTAATGTTGAAGTAGGATGATTTGTTTCTCAAAACACATTGGAAACTGGTTGATATAGAATGCTGAAAAACATCCTAATTACCAGATGCTAATGATGAGAATGAATATTAAGAAAACTACCAAATTGATTAACAACGGAACCCAAAAACAATTATGGTTATAAGAAACATGCAGAAACATGAATACTGGGCGTGGTATTGTTGATATAAACAAGTAAATATATAAAAGTACACATTATAATGATTTATATAGTCTGATAGTCTGATTTCTTTCAGGAAATCTAAAACAAGACTAAAATCTATAGTATCAAATAACTCTTTCATAGTATTAACATTGTAGTACCTCAAAGTCTACACATTCCAACAAAATATGTTTGACCGTTAACGGTGCAAAGCAGGGTATACATTCTGGTAATTGCTCGCCTTGTAATAATAATCAATGAGTATAACGTGTATGCCTAGTACAGAAACATTGTTTTTCTATGTCACTGAAAATTATCTACCTTGACTCTGTACCACATGCCTAGGAATAAATACTGAAAAGGGGTTCACTTGGAAGCAACACACGCTAACAAGAGCGAAAAGCCTCGGTTTTATTGAGTCGGTTCATGTTTGCAACACCTTAATCAGGTTTGGTATTTAAGGTTAATGGGCAGAATCAATCTTATAATTAGCATACCATAACAATAAGAGACGTTCTCAAAGATTTTCCAGAATCGCGATTATTATAAAATACTTCCTTTATATCAGAAAAATATCCGTCTGACCGATATGATTTAATCTGCCGTATATCCTCGAATGTCGATAAGTAATTTACAATCAGTGCAAACCCGTGAACGGAACATATTACTTTTCTTTTACACTGATGTTAATTCAAATTTGTAATCACTAAATGGAATGAGATAAAGTCAAAGTACACAATGAAATAACAGTTTGTGTGACGAATATGCATTCAGATTGAGACAGGAATAACGATCGCTTGGATAATAGCACGCACTCGCAAGATACACAGAGCGTATAAATAATACTAGGAACTTTTACTGACATATATAGTTTCGGGTAATACGTGTGAACAATATTTATATCCACGAATACTTATATGGCGTTAAATTGTTATTGTATTGATAATCGGAAATTTGATTACGATAATATAATTATATATGCATGTATTGTTTCCCAAGGGAGTATTTAGTTGGAAAATCTGCAAAGTTTTAATATTTATTGGTATATAATTCAATTTCATTTTGTTATTCTACTGTAAATTTACCATCCTATTTACGGCCTTCACATATTGTGTAGCATTGCAATTGTATTGATGGTAAACGTTGATAATAAACATACAAAACAACTATACACCCATAGATCTTACTTTCTCTCGGGGACGAGAAGCAACATCTTGTTATTTTATTGTGATAAATAGACAAAGGAATTTATGTTCGAAATAATAAAATTTACTTAGTTACTTCTATTACTTGTATTACCCGTGTTTTATGTGACCGCCATTCATCACCAGAAATGACAACCAATAAATAAGGTTTTAGTCCTTGCAGGACGATATGGTCATAAACGCGATCTTACTACACCGTTACTGTTCTGGGATGTCAGTATCAGTTTCGTCATGTCGTCATAAATGCAAGATTTTGTCTGACTCTGGGAAGGCAGTATTTATTCCAAACCGTATTTATTTTTACTGATTATTCTAAGTTTCTATATACCATTTGTGATCGGAGTTAACTGAGATAATCTGTTGAATGACATGATTGCGTGTGTAGTGATTGTTTTTCTGTTAAAAGAAACAATACCATTCCATGGCGTCGTTACTAAGCGATACAAGACACATTATTTTTATTTTCTGTGATTTTCGATCTAAAGAAAAACTAATGTACATACTAGGAGATCAGTCAACAATAGAAATATTTGATTTGCAGAAATACATAGTTTTCGTTTTTGTGTCGCCTTTTCGAAGAAAAGTGCGATACCTAGGGATCATTTTGGCGACCATCAGTCCGTCAGTCAGTCCGTAAGTCCGTCACGAAAACTTAACTTTGGCTATAACTTTCTCATTTCTTAATATTTCTTCATCAAACTTTCAATATATACTCAGCATGACAACATTTACATGAGCATACTAAAATATAAAGATCAAGATCACACTGAAGGTCATTATATGGGTTAAATACTCATTTCTTTCTTCAAGAAAATGTAACGTTGGCTATAACTTTCTCATTTCTTGATATTTTTTCATCAAACTTTCAACATATACTCATCATGACAACATCGTCATGACCATACTAAAGTATAAAGGTCAAGGTCACACTGAAAATCATTATATGGGTTAAATACTCATTTGTTTTTCACGAAAACGTAAGGTTGGCTATTACTTTCAAATTTCTTGATTTTTCTTAATCTAACTTTCAAAATATACTCATCATGACAACATCGCCATGACCAAACTAAAATATACATGTCAAGGTCACACTGAATGTCATTATATTGGTTAAATACTCATTTCTTTCCTTAGTCTTAGTCAGGCTAGTTTGTCAAGGTCATTTATCAGGGTCCAAAAAACCTTGATAAACTGACAAAGAGCTGACAGGCGACACACTTGTTCCGCGGAACACCCGTCTAGATTTTGTTTACATACAAATGATACAGCAAGGACATTATCGTCATAAAAGAGATTTAGCGATACCGTGCTTGCTCTAGATTATCAATAGTATTCCAAACCATGTTTATTTTAACGTTTTAGCGTACATATATATATTGCATATGTGAAACGTGATAACTGATATCTGAGTCTGTTTAATGATAAGACTGCGTATTCCATAATTGCTTCTCTTTTAATGTTTGTTTTAAAAAAATCCCCAAAGATAGTTCCATTATCCATTATTTCGTTTTTACTGTGCTTTTCAACATCTTAAAACTAATTTAAACTTGGAAAAGTAGTCAATAAAAGAAATATTTGATTGCCAGTAACACATATTCGTTCTCAAAGCTATCTATTAAATAATAAAGATTCGTAAATGCCAAAGCAAGTAGAAATAAACGACGAAATGCAACATACACAGAACACAGTTAACATAAACACGCATTCACATAAAAAATACATTACAAGGGAAATAGAAGTAATGTAAGGAACACCATAAGCACAAAATGATTGACAACAGAAGTATCCCATTTGACTGATCAGTGGCAAAAAGGCACTCACACTGTCCGTTCACGTAATGTTTAAAACCAAGCTAAAGAAGTTTCTGCTTATAAATCATCGTGAATGATTATGTTTCTGCTAAGAGTCATTACAATTAAGAGATACCATGCTAAGATTTTCAATCTGGAACGGTATGTGAGTGGTTTTAAGGTCTGAACTTCTGTTTTACGGCGACGCGGTAGCGTCCCAGATTGAAAGTCTTAGCATGGTTATCTCGATTCTATTTCGATTCTGAAAGTCTTAAACAGCACTGTATATTTATTGTTTTCTCAATACAAATATAGAGATTGATGGTATACGTTTATGGTGATAAAGGAGATCGAAATTAAGAAGTCGCGAAATATAAATGAAATAAAAGTGAGCCAAATGGTCTATCTTAGATAAACAGAGGAACACATTATTTTATGGAATCTACTTCAATTGCTATTGCAATAAACTGTAATAAAGAATCCATGCCATGAATAACCTACTTAATACGGATACAGCTATTCAAGGACAAAATCGTCATAAACGCTACCTAGCGATAAAGTAACTTCCGGTTTGTCCGTTCTAATTCTAATTCTTAGTATTTACTTGTTATTTCGACGACCGACCATGAGAATATGCAGGATAATTAAACTGGAACTTTTTCTCGAGATTTTGGATTGTTTTTCACGAAATACGGATTGCTTCCTACAAGCAATTGTTTTACATACATTTATCTGCAAGTGGCCCTTAACATATGATACAGTTTGATCACCCCAGTATACCGACAGGGAATGAAGCAGTTGACAGCGATTGATGCAATCGGTAGTGTTCAGAGCGCAATGTACATGTATGACTAAGGCAATACATGTAATTCACTGTATACATGTGTAATAATATATTGTTATATAATGTGCAATCGTTCATATGACATTGATCGCGCTACTTGTTAAACTAGTTAAATAACCGGCGACCTTTTTATAACAGAAGAAGCAGTATCACATAGTGCTATATGCAGAATTTTTTAAATGATTTGGTATTGTTCCTAAGAAAAAGATAAATTAGTGAAAACGTTGACAGAGGATGTAAGTGTTCAGAAATATTTGCAATAATAGCTGTTCATTCTTAGGTAAGCTGAAAATACATTCATAAACAATTTTTGATAAATATAAGCTTTAAAGTCGCAATATCATTTGATGGCGAAACAATCTTGATCAGCTGCTTCAAGTCGCTGCCAACATATTTATACAACTGCTGCATTTCGCTGCATTTTTTCTTACCCTTGTCCCGTTTAAAAATTCACAACTCTTTAAGAAATGCATTATGCGAGCTTAAATTTTGACGGTGTATGCTGTGATGATTGTTTTTTATGACTGTAAGCCCAAATGAGCTGAATGTTTAAACGTGTACGAGCATTTTGTTCGTTGATGTCAAAATGCAATTTCTTTGCACAAAAAAAAAATCTTTCAGTCGCTCGCTCTATTTCAAATAGTATACCTTCATATTTCACGAAAAACGGGCTTGCTTAGTCTAAAATTAGTTCACAGTAAGCCTATGTAGTTCTTTTAGACAATACTCCTCACAAAGGGGAAAAATACTTAAAATACTTACCTTAGTCATACATTGCGTTCTGGACACTACCGACTTTATCAATCGCTGCCAACTGCGCTATACTGGAGTGTTGATATGAGCTGTCAAGCAATGTTTGTAATTTATGTATTAATTATAGGATTGTTTTCCTAAATAATGGCAACTTTGTTATCCTGATTTTAAGATGCTACAAATTTGTGGTCTAACAAATACAATATCACTTGTAAGTGTACCGTAAGTGATATACTGGGTAGATTCGGAATTTCAAATATAGTCAACATGTTCTGCAATAAATAAGGTAGCACTGGTAATTAAAGGTCTACGGTAGTAATTTGTATCAGTTGATCTTGTAATGTTAATACTTGAGCCTGGTAATTTCGGGCACTTCCTAATGGTGTCATGCAATACATGGGGACATCATGCAATAAGGGAGGTATGCACTAAATGGGGTCAGCATGCAATAAATGCGGACAGCAGGCAAAAATTAATGGTTCATGTGGATGTCTATGTCATCTGCTCTTGCTTGGTCAGTGGCTAAGTGCTATAGATCATCAGCATATACAATGACATTTCGCTATATTTAGGTATAAATATATGCAAGAAATACTGTCATATTAGAATGTCATGTTAACTTGTAAATGAATTTATAAATAAACAACAACGTAATTGACCATACTGTGTGAACTGATCGAATTTGTTTAGCAAACGTAGCGTTTTATGCTTCTTTTTCTCTGATACTTTATGTTAACCCTGTGTTCACCACTCTTTGTGTTGTGTATTGTCTTCTGTATTGTATTTTTTCTTTGTTTGAAGTGCAGTGCTGACCTGCGGGGGCGTTGCGTTTAGGTGCTGTAATTTCTATGGGGCCTTTTTTCTCATTTATGTTGACAGTGTTCGCTGAGATAAATCGATATTTAGCGTTATTGCACGTTTGTTTATTGCACGTTTGCGTGTTCGATGATTGCTTTTCTTTTAAAACAATAAATAAAACCATTGGTGGGCGTTACATATTACAATGCTGCCTCTCTTAATACTTAATATGTCATACGGTTTATGTTTTATTTATGTTCAAGTGCTGTGTACTTTTCAGATTATGGTATATATTGTTAGCAAACTTTGCGCACACGACTCTGAAATATGTATAGTTTCTGGTGCCACCATTTATTAATAATGTGGAGTTTCCAGCAATTAAATTATGTCCCCTTTTATATTTGAAAATAATTTTGATATTAGCTTGTATCTCCGAAACTACTTTACATAATCAGATAATGGGAGTACTCATAGTTTCCCAGTAAATAATCTAAGTACTGCGTACTGAATGGCGAAAACATTAGTAAGCAAATGGTTTTGAGCTGTTCCTATAGTTAAGATGAAAAATTGCATGAATTTTTAGCTCGACTATTCGAAAAATAAGAGAGCTTATGTAATCACCACGGGGTCGGCGTCGGCGTTGGCGTTGGCGTTGGCGTTGGCGTCGGCGTCCCACATCAAGGTTTGCGTGTAAGTTGTGTTTACAAGTCTATATCTCTTACATTTCTTATCCTAGCACAACCAAATTTGGCCATGGGCTTCCTTATAGCATTATCTTGAGGTCTGCATAAACAATTTTGGTTCCTGTAATCCATGGGCTCCCATGGAACCCAAATTATGTAGCCCTTAAAATATGTCTGTTTCACATCAAATCTGTAAGCTGTGTTTACAGGTCTATATCTCTTACAATTCTTACCCTAGCACAACCAAATTTGGCCATTGGCTTCCTTATAGCATTATCTTAAGGGCTGCATAAACAATTTTGGTTCCCGTAACCCCTGGGCTCCCATGGAACCCAAATTCTGATAGCCCTTAAAATATGTCTGTTTCACATCAAATTTTGCGTGTAAGCTGTGTTTACAGGTCTATATCTCTTACATTTCTTGTCCTAACTGAACTAAATGCTGGAATTGGTTTCCTTATAGTATGTTGTAAAGGGTTGGATAAGTAATTTTGTCTTCTGCAAATTCTGGGCTCCCATGGAACCCAAATTGTGATGGCCCATAAAATGTGCAATAAAGGCAGATCAAGGTTTGCATGTAAGCATTTATATATCTATAATTTTGGTTTGGGATTTGTCATAGCATTATGCTTCTTATTACTTCACCCATATTGGGGCATGGGCTCCCTCCTCCCCACCCCCCCCCCCTATACCCCCACTCCCCACCACACCTTTATTATTTTTTATATTTTTTATTTTTTTTTACATATTTGTTTTGGTGAATTCTTACATAGCTTCTTACACATATATGTTGCCCTCACCACCCCCACTCCCCCCTCCCCGCTATCCATCCCGCCTCTCTCCCAACCCCATCCCGCACCCCACTCAAAACTCGAAATTTTTATTTTTATTTATTGTTTTACATATTTCTGTGTAGTTTTGGTCAATTCTTACACAACCCAACCCCACTCCACATTGTTGTAGCCTTGTTTTCTGATGGTATATACTAGCTATAAATTTATTATTCTCTGAAAAATCGAATAGTCGAGCTGCGCTGTTCTCCGACAGCTCTTGTTATTATTGTTAATGGCGAAGTGATTCTTGTTATATGTTATTGATCTCTCAAGCCAGCCGAGGCGTCCTTATCCACTGGATAACACACTGGAGCGCCATGGACTTGCATTTATAAAAATGTATGTTTAGCTGTGTCGACCATTTTGAATTGTCCGGCCGACCTGATATTTACCAACTAGAAATCAAGAGCAACATTCCTGTAAAGTGTCATGAAAATCCATCAAGTATTTTCAGAGTAATCGCCACAAGTTGTTCCTATATAACTGTTTGACATCGAATCGAAATGAATTTTTGTATAGGACCAACTACAGTCAGCTTAGTAAAGGTTCCAAAGCAACATTTCTTATGATTTTTGAGAAGTAGTTGCCACAAACTTGTATTGTGTAAAATTTATTTGTAGCTGTGGCAACCATCTTTAATTTCCGGCCGGCCTGGTTTGCTAGAACCAACGAGACAGCAAGAGAAGTTTCATGGAAATCCATGATGTTGTTTCAGAGGAGTAGTCGCCAAATGTTTGTCCTATATAACTCTATATAAACAAAGATTAGGACCAACTACATGGCATGCCAGTCATTTTGGTTTAAGGTTCCAAATCAATAAAACTTATGGACAACTAAGAAAACAAAAATTTGGGAATAGCCCAGGGCAAGTAGATTTCAAAAGTCCACTTGCCCTGACTAAAAAGTCACTAGTCTTGATTTGTTTAATTTGTCCCGAAATTGTTATTACCAATGACTATTTACCAGTTAATACTTTTTGTCGATATTGAATATTCGCTTTTTACTTTTTTAAATTTATAATTAATTAATAATACACATGTGATAAGAATCAATAATGTTCTATCGTCCTTAAATTTCCTTTTATTTATCTACTGCGTCATATAAAAAAACAGTATTGTTTTCTTTTACGTTTTCAGGATCGCGACGCAAATCACATCAAAAACCGTACCGGGTCCCGCAAATTAAATCATTCAAAACAGGTGCGCGTTCCGGTGTTATTTAGCAACTTGCCTGGTTATTGTGGGAGGCCAGAGAACCAGGCTACGGCAAAAACATCCGGTTATTCGGAATGATTCTGATGTTTTCCTACTGAGCAATAGTCTTGATCATCTGCGACGCTTGTTTCAAATAAAAACATTACAAGCGTCGCAAAAATCTAGACAAATCGTCGGACTGAGATACTGGTTTCAGTAAAATAGGTCTGGTCTTGCAAAATATGGCAACATCCGCGTGTTGCGCTAAAACAATGTATCCGTTCTATGAGTGATAGCATATGGCTGAAAAGGGTAATACCGTTTTCGAGGGAAAAAAGGCATTGAAAGTCGAGCGTCTGGACCGACAGGCCTTTTTATAATGGCATCATGTCAACATAAAATGGTTATCGTTTGATTGCAACGTTTACTTAACAATAACTATTCAACTAGGATTAATACAATTTTAATTGTGAATACAATTTATAGTATATCTTTCCACTTTTATTGTTTATCTCTTTAATTTAAATATTATATTACTGTAGATTATTCTTTTTCGTTTTTAGACTAGTGTTTGGACAGTTTCCCACATATGCCGAGAATGTCACAGTGGTTCTTGACAAGCTTCTGAAAAACTACAGAAATGAAATACGTCCAGGATTTGGAGGTAATGAAAGTCTAAATGTTCTGCTTGTAGCCTACTTTTAGCACCATAAGTTGAAGGGCACGCAGTTAAGTTTTTTACGTGTAGCTAAATAAAAAAAGGTTCCCGTGTAAAAGGTTCCCGTGTAAATGCAAGTAGAGTTTTTATCAAAAGGCATATTTTTCAATAGGGGTTCATACCATGTCCATAAACATGATAAACTAAATGTTAGTTTTCTGAATGAATTCATAACTGCCTCGTCGATTTGGTAAGCACTAACCTACTGGTAAGTTACCTCCATTGGCAAAGTACGCCGCTGACCATGGAATGGTACGAAACTATCATCATGATCATGGTACGAAACTATCACAATGAAGGTTCCATTTTCACCGTCATAGGCATACCATCTTCGGATGGCCCAAATTGTCTTACTATTGACATTTTAAATATTGAGTTCTGCTCAATTCGGGGCTAGAGGGCGCTAGTTGCATTTTTCAGTACCGTCTCACTCAAACCGAGACTCAAATATTTTTATATTTATCGTGTTTGGCAATTTCCAAATTTCTCCTTTCATATTCTTTTTGTACTGGAACCTTTTCGGACATACAAAAGGTGTTTGGCCAACATATATAAAACATAACGTTTGTTTTTAAATCAGTTGACTTAAAATACGGGTTTTATATGTGTGAAGTGCGTGTCATATGCTGGAAAAAAACACAATATTTTATTGATACTGAATTGAGACAAATATCGTTCTCCTTTCCATCTCTCAGGTGAAGGAATAGGCTATATTATATCTATGATAATATCAGCAGTAGTAGTTTTAGTAGAAGTTCAAGTAACAGCTGGAACATTAACACCAAATCAATAGTAGTTGTATAATTATCTGTTGTCGCGTTTGTTTTCTCTAAATCCTTTAACCTTGTACATTCTCCAGGGATTCAATGCCATTTTCGATTCCCTAAACCCAATCTAAGGTTCAGTGAACTTTTCAGGACACATTTTCATATTCATATATTCATTACTTATTTCGTCGTTGTGAAGAGACGAGAGCTTAGCCACGTCAATGCAATTTATATTTCATGTTCACTTTGTTTGTTATATTAGTGACCAAACGGGATCTGACATGACATGTCATATTCTAAATGACGTCTTGATCTATATGTATAGCATTTCCACCCCTCCCAAATAAATTGAATCCTTAAATAATACGAATTCCGCATTATTGTTTCAATTCTTGAAGTAAAATTTTAAAACTTAAAATTGATTAAATACATTTTTTGAAAAAGAAAGCACATATTTCTGTCGTTTTAAACAAGATGAAAGACTAAAACACATCTTGTTTTATTAAATATTTATCTAATAATATGAAGTGGGTCGACACTAATCAAAATCTCAAAAAAACAACAGATGGCACTCTTCATTCTTTGTTAACCATCTATCTCTGACTTCCTTACGCGACTTTGAGCTTTATACCGCTTCGATAAGCTTCAATTTACATGTTAATCTCAGTTTTCTACGATTTAGTTCAGGATGATCACACAGTGGCATTATTAACACTTCCTAATTATTCTGTTTGAATTCATTCCGTTGTTATAATCAAGCCGTTAATGTTCCCAGAATCTAGAAATGTGTTCTCTCATTGATTGCCTTAACACACCAGTAACCAACGTTGCGAACTATTTAAACTGATAACGCACAACAGCTTTAGCAGAAAAAGAACGAATATTGCTTTTGTATCTGAGGAATAAATAGCACATTGTCTTACCAATCCGTGACAAGCAAGCATACAGAAGGAAGTGGTACTCCTGCTGTCTTTTAGTATCACAATAGTGTTGTTTTTGCCGTGTGGCGGCCGTAAAACGTCTCCCCGTACATCCAATCAATATTGTTAGTTTTACATCCCACAGGGATTGTATGACGTTCATAGGGGTTTACTGTGTTCTGTGAAAGCTGCATTTCCTGTTCGGCATATATACTACTTTTACAAAAACGATGAAAAAAATAACAGCAATTCAACTATCTATTTAATATTATTACGAAACGTTTACAGTAAAATAATCATCGCGTAAATCAAACGCAAGTCACAATAATCCGATACATATTGATTATATAATTTAAACAGTTCCTTATGTTATTGGCCATTGGCTACCGTGAATGCGGTGTGATGTAAAATAAAACAGTTTAACCAGTTATTCTTAAATATTTACATTTCTAATGCACACGCCCGCAATACATTATTATGTCTTATTGCGCCTCAATTTCCAGTGCAAAGATGTACATTTGGGGAGTTGCTAAAACAAGACGCAGTTAATTCGTCTGATGAACTTATTTGTTTGAAAAATGTAACGTCGTCTTGAGGTTTTCTTGCTAATTGCCGTAAGATGTTAAAAAAAAGGGCAATGTTGGCAACAGCGCTGTTCCAAAAGTACGTACTACAGCTTTAACAGCATTTACGTTATTCAAGTCTGAAAAACAGATATTGAGGATTGAATTCGATAGTTCGATCTTTCTGTGGGGTATGAAACTCGTTAACTAGTTTAAAGTTAGAGAGAGCCCTTTAAACTAGCCTAATGATTTTTTCATAATCAATAAGATAAAAACTGTGTAAAGTGTTCGTCAATATAGGCAACTGTCGAACTCGTTCAAGGTTTTATTTAAACATCTTTCTACACAGAACTTCCTTTTCTAATAAATCTTACGGATCGCGGGAGGTGAACTGTACTGGTTCTACCTAGGAAAAGTTGGTGGTCTGCCTCCACCACAACAAAATCAACGACCGTCATATATAACTTTTCATTTGTTGAAAATGACGTAAAGCACCATACAAAAAACAAAACAAATCGTTTTCTAATGTTATCGCGTAAACAAGAATGTACTAGCGTACGACGGACATCAAGATCACATGGCCACATCCGTTTAACCTGTGATCAAGTTCGCAATGTTAGTTGCTGCTTTCCTTGCTGCTTTCCTTGCTGCTTTCCTTGATCTGTATTACTGCCATTATTTCAGGCCCCCCACTTGTGGTGGAGACAGACATGTTGATACGAAGTATCGGCCAGATATCAGAGAGTAACATGGTACGTACGACTGTGTCTCAAAATAATTCCTTACACATTGTCTATGTGTAAAGATACATTTATACACCTAAGATCAATTGCTACATGGAAGATAATACAAATTGTTCTAATTAAGATACAAATTGCCTTCTTTGAATATTGTAAAGAGTAAAAAGTATTCCCCATTTATATAGATGCATTTATTTCTTCTAAATATTTAGAAAACTGTTTATATATAATAAATAGTATGCCTATTACATCTATATCTGTAAGGTTTGTTGAGGGGTGGCCTAACACGACCCTCACAGACCTATTACGGGGTGAATAAAAAGATTACCATTAATTTGGTGATCGAAATTAAAAAAACATAAAATATACAAATCGTAAAGCACATATTACTGAAGATTTAAACAGCATTGTTATATTGTATACAAATCCATGGCCACCAACGCTTAAATCAATCTTGTCAACCCCTTTATGTTTGTGATGTTATTCACTTTGTCATTATTTATCCTTATACTTTTCCATGCGTATTTTTGGCTGACTGTGGTCCTTGAACGCTACAGTTCCTGTACGACTTTCATATTTATTTTTTAATCAATTTATTACAACTACATGTACTATCATTTTAGATAAATCGTGAATTTTCTAGACATTTGTTTTCAGTGTGTACCATTGTTTTATTGACTTGTGTTTATATACTTTAACGATATTCAGTTTTTTTAGGGCCATATGTTAGTCTAGCTTGTGACTAAATATATAATCCTCTTGAAATAATGATATTATTTGTATTATATATATTGAATCCATCTAGACATTGTTGATTATACCCTTTGCTAAAGCATACTTCTACAAGTTGCCTGAATCCCTGAAATGTATTTCATTATCAGATACAACACAATATACAGTACTGAGCAAACTATTACATACGAAAGTAAATTGATTGGGATGCAGTAGAAGGTCCTATTTAACTGGTATGAAAACAAAACCTCCCAAAGAAGTAA
Organism: Cyrtodaria siliqua; assembly: GCA_037043455.1. Lineage (NCBI taxonomy): Eukaryota > Metazoa > Mollusca > Bivalvia > Adapedonta > Hiatellidae > Cyrtodaria > Cyrtodaria siliqua. Next base: position 21,494 of record JAWPHD010002200.1, read on the forward strand.
TTATGTTGACATATTTTACAGGACTATTCGTTCCAGTGCTATTTCAGACAACGCTGGACCGACGACCGACTCCGATTTGATATCCACAACATATCGGAGGTGACACTGAACAACTTGTTTTTGTCTCACATATGGAAGCCCAACACGTACTTCTTAAATGGACAGAAATCTCACCAACACAATATCCCGAGACCTAATCTGTTTGTGCGAATAAGAAAGGATGGTCGCGTATACCTATCAAGGAGGTACGAGTATGTTATTCTAAAAAGAACTATTCAAAATTAACAATCCAGAAATAGGCTATGACCAAAGATTGTTTATTATGTGTTACATAGTAATTTCAAACTTGTATTTATTTAATCATGTCTACGGAGGTCCCGAGTTTTCTTCCATTAACCTAACATATGTACATTTACAAGCTGCAGCAGGGTAGAACAGCAAGCACAAATAAACGTCTTCACAATCAGTTTCCCTATTCATGACTATTTGTTTCTATTAATAAATACTGAAAAGGTGATCCCTTGGAAGTAACAAACAAAAACAAGAGAGAAAATAGCAGACTCGGGTTTATTGAGTCTGTTCAAGAAAGGTAATTATAAGATGCAACACCTCTCACGCCTCCTAGCACCGGCTTAAGCGATATTCTGCTTTAAAGTAACACATACTGGGCCAGATGATCCCAAAGGGCCAGTAAATAATAACACTATTGATTTGTAGTCTGGCGACATTTTGTGGCCGCCACACAGCACACATAGGACTAATTTCATCTTATTATAACAACTAACAACAATAATATTCTACTCGTCTCTAAAATATACAATATTAAATATTCCATACATCAAATAATAAAACATATATATTAATAACACTAATACTAATAGTATAATATAATTATTTATTACAAAATAAATAATACTTGGAATCATTCTAAATCCAGCGACGTTTTTACCAGGCCGATGCGTTACACACTTGATATTTTACAACATTTGAATTTCAATTCATATCATTGATGGTATCAAATCATAGGGCTATGAGAGTACTTTATGTTAAACAGGTGTTCAACACGTCAACCGTCCATAGTACTCTATGTATTTACGATGACGAGCTATCGACTTTCTTCTAGTTAATAATTTGAACATTATTGTTACTTATTCCTAAAAGGCGTACTTTTTCAAAGACGTTCTAATATCGATAAGTATTTTTTATAGAAACACGTGGGCATTGTGAAAATTGGGTAAACTCTTCTTTTCACAGCGTAGTGTGTTGAAATAACTCTTTCTGTAATCTTTATTGCAAATTGTGTCCATGTTTTTATCTCATACGCAATTTGGAATAAAAATTTCTGGATGACAAGAAAAGACTATTCTGTGTGTTTGTTGATCTTGAAGAAATGTTTTGATACAATTTATAGAAACGCTTTATGGTTGAAACTTTACAAAATGGCAATACATGGTAAATTGTTAAGAATAATAAAAGATATGTTTGAAAAAGTCAAATCATGTGTAAGACAATGTGACCATGATTCAGATATTTTCGAATATAAAAGTGGGTTAAGGCAAGGGAGATAAACTCGCCGATATTTATTCTCTTTTTATTGATGACTTAGAACTGTATTTACAAACTCATATTAATGCTGGTTTAGAAATTGATAATATTGTATTTATATTACTATTATTTGCGGACGATATGGTTATCATGTGGATATCAAAAAAATAAAAATACAAAGAAAATATTAATTTACTTTATGTCTATTGCAACAAATGGGGATTAGAGATGTTTTTTTAGTTAAACAATGAATCTTGGCATTATAATGGAGAGAATATAGTGGTAGTAAATGATTTCAACTATTCAGGAACAGCTTTTAATTGTACAGACTGTACTGGTAATTTTGCTCTGAACCAAGTACAACTTATTGTAAAAGCTTTGAAAGCATTACATGTTCTCTTAGTAAACTGTAGAGAAATAAGGCTCAAACCAAATATATTATGTCAACTATTTGATTCATTTGTGGGGTCAATTTTGAATTATTCTTCGGATATTTGTTGATATATAAAATCAAAGAAAATCGAAAGAATACATTTAAGATTGTGTAAGCAAATTTTAAAAAGTAAGAAATAGTTCTTGTACGTCAGGAGTATATTGTGAATTAGGAAGGTATCCTTTACTTATAACGCGTTATGTAAGAATACTTAAATACTGGTTTAAATTATTGAAAACAGATAACATAATACTTAAAATCATTTACATATCGTCACTAAAAGATTGTGAAAATGGGTATACAAATTGAGTGTAACAAATATGTTAAACGAATATAGTTTTACAAATGCCTGGAATGAAGCAAATTCTGTTAATGCTAAATACTTTATAAACACGTTTAGACAAAGAGTTGTTGATTAATTTATACAACGATGGTTTGTAGATAAGGAATCAAGAGGTGTACTTGAATGATATAATAAATGTGAATTGAGATTTAATTATGAATCATACCTTGATATTTCAGACCATACGTAACAAAATACAGAATATCAGCACATTCGTTAAGAATACAGACCGGTAGATACTCTCGTAATAGAATACCTAGAAATAAAATATATTGACAATGTTGTCGATTTGGAAGAATAAATACCATTTAATTTTGATTTGTCCTTGTTACACAAGAATCCGGACAATTTATATTAAAAATATTATTATAATAGACCAAGTATGTTTAAATTCTTAGAATTACTGCAGTCACAGGATAAGACTATTGTTATAAAATTAGCAAAATATGTTAGTAAAGCTTCAGCTGTAAGAAATACAATCTTGATTAATTAATCAATGTTTAGCTCTTTTGTTTTATCCTCATGTATATTAACATAGCTCATAGCAAATGTACTTTTGTCTAAAATCAGTTGACTTATTATGCATGAAAACATATGTATGTACTAGTTAAACAAAATATATGTTCTGTTCTGTTCTGTTCTTACTAAATGTCTATGGTAAAATGGCTTAGAAACCAGCGCATGTTGCAAACTTTTGCAAAAATCTTATTTTTATCAAACAAATGCTATACAGCGTCATTAAATGGGTTCGATACATTCATAATGTTCTCATCGAACTGTGACTTTATAAGGTTAATTACCGCTAAACCTGGTACTAGGGGGCGTGGGAGATGCTGCACCTTATGTTATCACCAATAAACGGACTCAATAAAATTGAGTCTGCAACTTTTCTCTGTTGTTTGTTTTCACAGGAATGCCTTTTCAAAATATATATAAAAATAATATGGTTACAATGAGTAATGGAGACAATATGTTATTGTCATGTTGCCATACTATAACGAGGTTTGGACAAATACTACTCATATTTCATTATTCATTACCAGTTTTTCCTTTCTTTGTGATAAGACAAACGGCGTCTCATAACTATTTCTATGATATACATCAAGGTTTAATCAAATTGTTAATAGATGAAAATTCACAATGAAATCTTCTTCTACAAATATACAGCGATGAAGAGTAAATAAAGCAGTCTTAACTTGACACCAGATGTAGACAGAAAGCTATTTTTTCGCAATAGAAAATTCCTATTCTGAGTATTTTCATTTGTGATTATTCTTGTAAGAGTATCTATAAGCATGAAAGCAATCATTGAATCTACATGGCTGAATTAATCAATGCAAACTATGTTTTCATATCACATACTGTTATAACATTTTTATAGATGTAGAATACCCTAGTGAGATTAGTGTTATGAGTTTTGAGTTTGACAATTAATGAGAAAACAATGTGATATAAAACTCGTATATAAAAAAAGACATTAACACGCTTCTGTCGGGAAAACAGTCTATGTTACTGTCAGCATTTATTTCAATACTAGTTTAAAGCTTTACTGACCAAATGCCAGATATGCTGCCGGTGGAATTGAGTATATTGTCTGCCAGCTAGCGTTTAACAATAACAGTATGAAAGGAGAAATTTGGAAATCACCGAACACGATAAATAAAAGAAAATATTGAGTATCTGTTTGATTGAGCCTGTTCATGAACGGTAGTGAAAATACTTTGCTATCGTTCACGCCATCTAGCCCAAGGTTGAGCAGAACTCATGGTCCCAGTTTCTAACAAAATGCTTTGCACTAAGCGAGAAAACAATGGGCGAAATAAACAATACATAATTTAGTTGGGAGCAGAGGTTCTGAAGCCTGCGTATCAAAGTAACAGTCAAATACTAAATTAAGAAACAGACACCCTATCCTTCAACAATACTCACAACCTTAAAGGCTGGTCTAGTGGAACCACCTTTTCGAAATTAAAGTAAGAAAACAAAAGTATTTGATAATGAACTATCAATATCGGAATATAAATATCGGGCTCAACTATCACCAAAGATCGGAATAAAAAACCGTTCTGATTGCATATCTCCTCTAAAGCCGGTCATCTGAGTTTTGTAACTTGACCACACTGCTTCGAAATCGGAAGTGCCTCGTCATTATCAGTAGCCCGCTAAGCCGAGAATGAATGGAATAGACGGCAATTGTATATATTTGATTTTAGAAACGGTAACTTTGAATGCGTGTCACTTCAAACACGTTTTACACCTGTAATACAATTAAAACAGAGCAGAAATCCGAACAAAATAGGTATGCGGGTTTGGACGTGACGGGGTACACTGAATAAAGAATAAATTTCAGATATTTAGAGATTAATGTATACAAAATGACAACAATTATTTAAGACGAATACATTTACGGTAATCTAAACAGGTAACATTCTGGATATGTTTATTTTTTAAAAAAAACGTGTTTCCTCATTGATATGAAGGGCATGTTAAGACACTATTGAAGAAGAACATTAAACGCTACTTTTCGGGATTTAGGTAGACATCAACATAGTGTCCATAAATTTCGGGTCATCGCATAATCAAAGAGAAAAGCGGAGTAGCGAACTGCAAATGGGTCAACCACTAAACATGCAGTGCGTTGCAAACTGATAGGAACATAATCTCTTCATTTAATTTCAATAATGTTTTTGGCATAAAACCAGCAGTTTATATATTAAAAAGGTATAATCCACGATCCAAGAAAATTGAGATGTCTTCGTGCTGTATAATATTTTGGATTCTATGACGGAAACGTAGGAGTTGAAGGTTTAACTGTTCGAATTTTATACTTACTTAACTTAAAAATGGCACACATATCATGTTGTCCACCATATTACGGGTCATCGCACAATCAAAGAGAAAGGCGTAGTAGAGAACTGTAAATGGGTCAACCACTAAACATGCAGTGCGTTGGAAATTGATAGGATCATAATCTCTTGGAACATGTTAACGACAATCTACTTCATATCTAAATATATATCACTACCTTAAAAGCAAACATACTAGTTCTCTACCATTGAGGTTTCTTCTCTATGTATTAAGGTTCTTCAACAGAAGCTTAAGTGATTAATACATAACCGTTAAATGGCAACCCATGACATTTCCAATGTCATCTTTAGATACATCTGATATAAATCTAGGGGATGATATAAATCGAGGGGATTTTATGTCATCCAGGGGATTTTATGTCAAAAGAAGATCTGTATTACGACGTTGGTGTTCACACATTTCTATCAGGAGAAGTGTTCACTTACATAAAATAATAATTTATATGTAGAAATATGTTTAGCATGGATGCGATAAAATTCAGCGATATGGTGCATGAAATATAATACTGTAATTGTATTAAGTGATAGTACTGTTTTATGAAAAAACGCTTTCAACGGCGCTTTGCATTGTTTGGTTTACAATTGCAATAAAGAAATATATCTCAATTTCTTTGTGAGATACACATCCTACAAGCTTACACTAGCGCGCTTTCTTGTATTTTGTATTGTCACGATACATTGATGATGCTGATAACTGGTATTTTTTTTTAATTTCATTAATATTTTTTGCATAAGACCAGAAGACTTTATACATGTTATACATTAATAAGACATATCCCAAGGTCAAAGCAAACTGTGATATATTCGTGCTTTATAATATTTTAGATTCTAGGACGGAAACTTAGGAGTTTTAGGTATAACTTAAAAATGGCACACAACAAAGCTAACTCCATCTTAAAATAACGAATATATCGCATTGTATTACAAAGGAAGTACTGTATGATTTTACGCTGCGGTATAAAATATTATTTTAAGAGAAATACATACCTGTTGTTGCTAACAATACTCCGTCGTACAACATATACTACTGAAACATATAAAACGATGCACGTTAATTAACAATTAAAATCCACGTGCGGTAATGAAGGGCATTTTTGTACGTTTAGGTATAGCATAGTCTGTTAAGAGAATTGTCTAACTGCACAGAAAAGCAGTCTTTGTTTAAAAAGATAGGAGCATTATACTAGATACTATTATATAGGTAGCGCGGTGACGTTAACGACTATTGCTGCTAATAATATTCCGTTATTTAACATATGATACTGCTACAGTTGAAACATATATTAAAACAAATGTACTTTAAAAATAACATATAAAACGTATGGACATTGTAATATATTACGCAGCTGAACATGTACAAACAGCTGTAACGTGGCATTTAAAACTATATAAAAAAGCTGCACAGTGAAACAAATCGAAAGAATGAATGAAAGGTGTTTTTCGGCACGTCGACACATAAATAGGACATAGTGTGCGCAAAAAAAACCTAATGAAAGATGAAGAAATGAAGTAGTAATTAAAAATTAATGTAAATATATAAAGATAAAACTATAAAAACATAAGGGATGATATGATAGTGAATCGAATAGACAGCACATGTACATTGTATAACTTATATAGCAACTGTTAAAAATAATACCAATGTCTTCATAAATAAAGAATAAATGCTTACCAATCAGGGTTTGGCTATTAAATTAAATGCACAAATGGCTTTAATTTCTATAGATGGTTAACGTGAAGCTAAAGGTTAATCAAAATTATTTAGAATGAGAAGAGGCTTATCTTACACAGTGCCTGTTTCGTGAGGATACATATTTTGCTGATTCCAAGGTTTTGATCCGATGACCGGACAGACTGTGGACCCTATGATGACGCCTACCTAAAGCCCATTGGGACGGTGGCGTTTGATGTTTGTCTATGATCTTTCTTGTCGTGCCCTTAATGGTTTATTCTCTTACTGCTCTGGCTTCTGCCAAGTCATTGAGTACCTTCATTGTGGCTTTCTAGGCTATTGTTTTTTTTGTATTATATTTACACGAGCATATTTGTGTTTTACTTATATTGCCTACTGATGCTGCCTTGTTGGTTAGAGATTAGATCATGGCGGGGATTTCTTTATTTACACTGTCCTGTTTTAATGGGATGACAGTAGGGTAAGTGTGAGGTTTGCTGCACCCTAGAACCGGTTTAAACCCCCAGTGGCATACTTTGCCACTGACCGTTCCAAGGCGGTAGCCCTATTGTCAACCCTTTTGTGTTTGTGATGTCGTTTGTATTTATTATTGCTTTTGCCTTCTTGTTTGTCTGTTTGCGTGTTTGTTTCTGTGTTTTGTGGTTGACTGTCCTCCTTGAATGCTACTTTCCCTGTCCGATCTTTTTATATTTCTTTGCATGTATAGACAATATTGTAGAATCGGGGAGTAACTGAGATAACATATTGTTAACGTAGCTATCCCTCCAACAGCAACCATTACAACATATATACACCGTTTCTAAACCTACTGATGACAAGGTATATATATAACTTACCTATTTTGTGAATTCAAACTCTGAAGACGCACTATAAACAGATTTAACCAGCCAGGCCAAAGCCCAGAACTGAAGCTTTGAATTAAGAGTTACCACTCAAAAATTAATTTTACGCATATTGAATCACTAGTAATTTTAGAACCCATGAATAAAACTATCATTTTAATCGCCACATATACATTATTTTATAACCTGAACACCTGGATAAGGTTCGGATAAACGATTGTATAGTGTAATGTGGCCGTTATTTGGCGAGTTAGTGACTTTAATGCTTTCAAAAATAAAACGCAACCAACACACGCATCTCGTATTACGTGGAAATAGTGACAGTCTACAGTCACCAGCCACACAATAGGTATTTACAAAGGGCTTTGGATGCTGGCAGTTAAGAGTAACTGTCATTTGTGAAAACATCGTGTTTTCGGCTGCTTTAAAAACTAATTTAAAATTAAAATGCCATTAAATTAACATGTAATGTTCTTGTTTGTAGATTGACAGTGAAGGCAGCCTGCCCGATGAAGTTGAACATGTACCCCATGGACACACCTATCTGTTCCCTTATACTCGGAAGCTGTACGTGTTTATATTTATTACTCCGCATTTTGTCTTCTCAATATTTACACACTATCAACTTTAACATGTTTGTGCAATTTCGAACGTTCATCTTTGTTTCACTTTTAGAGTTGAAACATCTGATCTTGACACACTCTTAGCTCCGTAGTTTATTAGTAGTACAGCTACCAAATATTTTAATGGCATAAATACATCGTTTCTATTAAGCGGTACGTCAGATCAAAACGCACGTCTTTACTATGTCAAAAACAAACCATTGGGTTTACCAGCTCAAGATTTTATGCAACTATTTTGTATCTCGCCCACTTTATTTTAGGGCGAGACTTAGGGATCACGTCACCGCCGTCCCCCACTCACACCAGTCAACACTTGGTTGACGTTTTTGGTAAAAATATGTTAAAGGATCTCCAATACCGTCTCCAAACAAAGATTCAAAACAATACCATCGACGGTATAGGATATATATACCTTTAAAAAACTTTAACCAAAAACGTCAACCAAGTGTTTACGGTGGAGTCGGTAAAGTGTATCCTATGTTTCAAAGTTGAAAGCCCTAACCCTCTGACTAAGTCCTACCGCACCATTTTCATAACCATTGACTTTAAAGACAAAATAACCTAGGCCGTTTGTCTGGGTTGACGTGTTTGGTATATGTCTCCAGTACCGTCAATGGTATTACTTCAAAACTTGGTACGTACAATAACATGAATAGGCCCTACACCACTGATTAAGCCTGGTTCCACCAGTTACTTTTAGCTGGACTTTATAAAGAAAACTCTGTGTGAATTATATAAATTTGTATTTCGGAAAATCGACTAAATCTGTATGTTAATTATTTCAACAAGTAAACTTTGAACATTTTTTGTAGAAGCACTCCAAACATTCGATCCACAAAAATTACAATAAACGTACCTTCATATTTACCGTGCACTTAAACTAGCCAACGTATCAGACCCAACCTAATGTTTCAGGTTTTTTTCCCAATTTCATTACAGATGGCTTTACCACCGACGATATGGTATATGTTTGGAAATATGGCAATGAAAAATCGGTAGAGGTTATGGATGACGTCAAATTGTCCCAGTTTGATCTAGTGGCTGTCAAAGCCAACAACCTTACAGACATAACGAAATTTGGTAATGAAGTTGTATTTATTTTGATGTCGTTCTTACATTATCTTAATATTAATTTATTAAATACATTTATTGTAAATGACGTTCATGAACAATTAATCTGGCAATGAAAGAGAAATATTCCTTTTTATTTGTTTTGGTATTTCAAGATACCGTTGTTACATCCGATGGAGTGTGACATCTAAGATAAATCGAAATAGTTTAAGTACAGGGTCTCTTGCATGTGTTTTGTGTTCATTAATATATTCAAACTGACAACATTTGATTTTGGAGTGATATGCTAACTTAATAAATACGTTTAGTTTTAATAAGCAACATGGTCATTGTAATAAAATGTTGTAAATAAAAAATGAATGTTGTATATAAAATTATAATGCTTTATGTAAATATTATGTATATAGTCATTAATCTTACATTGCATTTTTTGTTTTGTATTTTCAGGTGAATTTTCACGTTTGAAAATTTATGTATACTTCGAGCGCCATATTGGATTCTTCATTTTGCAGACTTATCTCCCTTGCAGTATGATGACGTGTTTATCGACGATCTCGTTTTGGATCAACAGAGATGCGGCCCCTGCAAGGGTCTTTTTAGGTATTCTGAACATTAATATAAACATGAAATATAAATAAATGATAGAATACATCAACCAAAAACACATTGAAATAAAATTAAATTAAAACTTTAATAAGAAGCAAGACATGTGACATTACAAACATAAACGGGGTGTCATTAGGACTACCGCTCTGGAACGGTCAGTGGCCAAAAATACCGCTGGGGGTTTAATCCAGGTTCTAGAGTGCACCAAACCTCACTCTTACCCTATTGTCATCCAAGAAAACGGAACAATTTAATAACAGAAATCCCCACCATGCTATATTCTCTAACAAACAAGGCAGTGTTAATAGGCAATATCAGTATAAAACATAGATGATCATCTACATATGAATACCTAAAGCAAACTCCTATACAGCCACAATGCAAGTACTCAATGACTTGGCAGAAGCCAGAGCAACAGGAAAACAAACCATTAACGGTACAACAAGACAAGTTAAGACAAATATTAAACGCTACCTTTTTTGAGGATTAAGGTCATGGGGTCCACAATTTGTCAAAATAAGCATGATGTTTTTCTGTTGATCCGTAACAACAGAGAGGCAGACCCTGTGAGGTCTTTTGTGAGTATTCTAAATTTGAATATACACATTAAATATATACATCTAAACAGTATAAGGCAATGTTATACATTCAAGGCCAGTTAACGTATTAAACTGTACAACGTATATATATATAGTATGCAGTATAAACAGGACATATTGAAAATGTATTTGAGAAATCTTAGTAATAGTTTGTGACACATACACCATTTTATGCAATGTTAAGAAAAATCATTTTGCACCATTATCAGGTGTGACAACAATCCTTGCGACAGCAGGTATTGGCATGACTGTGAGGGAAGGGCTACCACGTGTGTCGTATGCCACAGCATTAGATATGTACCTTAACGTATGTATCATATTCGAAATGGCCGCCATGATTGAATATGCCGCAGTCAATTACTTCACTAAACTTTTACCACTGGAAGGCGGGCTCGATGAGGAAGAGGACGACGATGAAATGCCAATGGTAAGTGCAGTATATATCAAAGTGCTGAAGGCACTGATGGGCGGTGCTTTTTGTAAGTGTTGGAATGGATGGAAAATGGAAGTGCTGTAAATATAGCTTCCATGGTTTGTTTTTTACATTCAGTGATGTTTCAGATGATTGATATTCATTACCAATTTCATATTTAAACATATTTTAGCTAACTCATATGGCCCGAATTAGCTTCCGTAGGTTTTTTTTCTGAGCGAGGCATAGTATATTATACAGAGTGGAGTCTTGGTGTGGAGTATTGGAGTGGAGTGGAGTGAATAATTGGAGTGACCTTGGAGTCACATTTTGGAGTGACTTTGGAGTCAGATTTGGAGTGACTATTTTGGATAATTATCAATTTTAATATTTTTGAATGATCCTCACAAGGTGTACAGTTCCTAACATACTCAGTACAGCTGTATTGCCCCATGAGACATGTGCTAACCTTAATGTTAGGGACAGACCATCTAAAAACAACATAAATGAACTTGGATACCCAAACATTAACCCCAGTATTGAAGCATTATGACCCTTTGGCCTGACATAAACTAGTCCCGAGTGACCAACTAATCTTAGGTCAGGACACTGACATCCAGTGTCAGGGGTATACAGGGTTCCAATATGTCCAATATGTCAGTCATACCACAGACACTGACAACAAAAAGCATTACAGTTCATGGGAACTTAGAGCTCTCTCAGCCTAACTGTTCCACAAACATGGATTATTTTTGAACATGTAGTAACAGTGCCCACGTTAAAATTAGATGTGCAGTTTTGGAATTAGTTGTTGAAATTTGGTAGCTTAATAAACACATGCATTTTAAAGAATTATTTAATAAATAAAAAAGTGTATGTGCAAATGAAGTAACCCATGTAAATGTATTAGTTTCTAAAATGTTATTAATTGTAAAAGAAATTAAGACTTCAAGTTTAGACTAAAAAATTGACTCCAAAATATTCACTCCAAATTTGACTCCAAGGTCACTCCAAAATGTGACTCCAAGGTCACTCCAATTATTCACTCCACTCCACTTTAAGACTCCACACCAAGACTCCACTCTATATAATATACTATGCCCTTCAGAGCACTGACTGTTCTATTTTTAATAACATGAAACACTTTCTATTACACACATACCGTCTGCTTGTAGCACGATTATAAAAAAGAGTATGATAATGGACCTTATACTCGAGTTATAACCTTTTAAACATATGATAAAAAGTTGATTTAGTGAAATTTTGATAAAATAGGTATGTATGACCTAAATAAATAATAAATTGCCTTTAACATTGTTTCTTATTTAGGGCATCAAATTAAAGGCATGCATGAGAGACTACTTCTTCTAGCGTAGTGTTGCATAGTGTTGAATTGTGCTGTTAGGTTTGTCACATTCCTAGAATGCCATTGAAACCCCCCCCATTATACCTCTGATGGTGCAGGCACAGCCAAAAACGGCAAACTGCTGAAGTAGAAAATGGCAAATTTATTTATGAAATCTTTGATTTGTTTTTAAATATTATCATTATTATACACAAATACTTTATTATTTATTTTTATTATTATTATTATTATTATTATTATTATTATTATTATATAGCTATATTATTAAACAAGTTAAAAGGTCGACATAGCTGTTATATATGTCATAGTTATTACTAGAGTAAACGTTTCAATAAGTTGTATTGAAAAGTAGATTTATCATGCAGATGCGCACTTTTGTGCCTAATAAAAGGGTGACCTAATAAATTTTGTTTTATAAGGCACTGACTAATAAAGCAAAATCAATGCGGAATCCCTCAGTGTTCATTGCACGTAACGTTATCTGACGTCATGTAACGTTCTCCGACGTCATAAAACTAGAAAACAACATGACGGCATCCTCGACAAGCGGTATATACTACGAAACAAGGTATTAACAGTAAATCATACAGACAATGTGGATAATCTACATGATAAATAGGATATTATGTCAGTGCTTTTTACTATCAAGTTTATTAGGCTCGGCACGAAAACGAAGAATGGCTCGATAGAGCCTCGCCATTCTTCGTTTTCTAAGCCTCGTCTAATAAACTTGATAGTAAAAGGCAATGACACAATATTCTCTATATAAAGGTCGAACAGGAAAGTAGCATTCAATGAACACAGTTAACTAAAGCACAACAATGTCAAGGAAAAATAGAAGCAAAGCATGCTTCAACAAAAACATAACAGTGTTGACAATAGCGTACATCCTCGGAACTTACTTATAATGACATCTACATGGCACTGTTATTAGTATTAGCGTCATCGATACTTATCAAAGGTATGCAAGCAAATTATTCTGATTCTTAGTTATGTTCTGTTATGAAATAAGCAAATTATCTGTTTGTTAATACGCATTTCCATTGCAGGACACACAAAATGGACAGGCGTTACATTCTACGCCGTATGGGGGTGAAATAGATACATTCAGTAAAAATGAATCAAACTTAAACCACGTCACATACAGATATCAAAATAGAGAAAAACGTGAAACTCGATTCTTTTGTATATTACTCCGATGTCTTACAGGAAATCTGAAATATAGGTCGAAACTGCGAGAACGAGGCGACCCGGAAGTTGGAAACAGCGTGAGTGATATTGACATGTGGTGTCGTTACATATTTCCTTCTACATTTCTTGTTTTTAATGTTGGTTACTGGATATGGTATCTTGTTCTTGGTAAATAAATATACCATCTATGCAGGAGATGCCTGCGAATATGTACTACTGACATAATGACGTCAAACATCAACTGCATTTAAGAGAAAACGATTAAAGTGTAGAAAGCACATTAACAATCTGTTAACTATTAACTAACACATACAGTTCACGCATTGTTTGTCCTTTGCGATGACTATAAACTTTTCTTCTCTCATTATGTTGCATTTCCTACGTTTGTTATGATATGATATTTGGCTTAACATTGTTTTGCCGAGTATGTGTGTGGAACAAAATACCGACTATGAAACAGCGGGTTTCATTAATCATCAGTCTATATGCAGCCACATATATGAGTGTATCATTTAGTTACATACAAGACTACTTAGTTGCACAAATGAGTGTAGCAATGTGTTATAAACGATGCTTCTAAGTTACAAATATGAGTTTATCAAATTGGTATAAGTTGCATATATGAGTTGATCACTGTGCTTGATACAGTACTTCGTAATTGAATATATGTGTGTATCATTGTGTTTTACACGATACTTCTAAGTTGCATACATGAGTTTATTATTGTGTTAAATACAATACATCTTAGTTACATATATGAGTTTATCATTGTGTTAAATACATTACCTCTTAGTTACATATATGAGTTTATCATTGTGTTATATACTATACATCTTAGTTACATATATGAGTTTATCTTTGTGTCATGCACAATACTAAGTTATATATACGAGTCGATCATCGTGTTATATACAATACTCTTAGTTACATATATTTTTCTAAGTTGCATATGTGATTTTATCATTGTGTTAAATACAATACTTTTAAGTTGCATATATTAGTTTATCATTGTGTTAAATACAATATTTCTAAGCTGCATATATGCGTTTATCTGTGTGTTAAATACAATACTTCTAAGTTGCATATGTGAGTTTATCATTGTGTTAAATACAATACTTCTAAGCTGCATATATGAGTTTATCTGTGTGATAAATACAATACTTCTAAGATGCATATGTGAGTTTATCTGTGTGTTAAATACAATACTTCTAAGTTGCACATGTGAGTTTATCATTGTGTTAAATACAATACTTCTAAGTTGCATATATGAGTTTATCATTGTGTTAAATACAATACTTCTAAGCTGCATATATGAGTTTATCATTGTGTTAAATACAATACTTCTAAGCTGCATATGTGAGTTTATCATTGTGTTAAATACAATACTTCTAAGCTGCATATATGAGTTTATCGTTGTGTTGAAAAATATACAATACTTCTAATTTGCATAATTATATGAGTGTATCATTGTGTTATATTTACTACTATTGTATATGAGTCGATCATTGTGTTATATACACGAATTCTAAATTACAAAGATGAGTGTATCATTGGATTAAATACACTAGTTCTAGCTGCAATGTATGAGTTTGTCATTGTGTTGAATGCAATACGTCATTCTTACTTATTCAGTCTGTCTATCATTGTGCTATATACGATACTTCTAAGTTTGATATCATTGTGTTATATACACCATTCCTTAATTACAATATACACCATTCCTTAATTACAAAGGTGATTGTATCATTGTGTTAAATATGCTGCTTCTAGTTGTAATATATGAGTTTATCATTGTGTTTAATACAATACTTCTTAGTTGCATATTTGAGTGCATCATTAATATACAATGCTTAGTATTTATTTACCTGTATGAGCTTATGTTTGTGCTATATACAGTACTTCTTAGTTATACGGTATTTACGTACAATATCATTGATAATTATTTTTGAAATCATATGTTTGCCGTGTTATATTTAGATTATCAATCTTGGTTGTGTAAGTTATTGATCAACGAAATATTTGTCGAATCAAAGCATTAAATACGTGCTAAATAAAACACCATTTTCTAAAAATAGCATGTGTCTCTGGTATGTTTTAACCACGAGAACCTTAAACTCTCAGAATCAGACCCATACCATCAGATCTACTTTCAGACATCAACATGCATATAAAAAGACAAGGCATAACTGCTTTTCTTCTACAGCTTGTCAAATTTTAAATATAAACCGATTTCTATGGAATAGATATTATCGAACTGAGAAGTGATTTATGTTTCTAACTGTGTATTATATACAACAGTTTCCGAACGGAGACACAACAGGAGACAGCTTCCGAACGAGACACAAATTACAGCAACGGAGTGTGTTACTGACGTCTTAAAAACGGAGCAAAATCATTACGTGGTCTAGCCTCAATTCCATTAAGCCATGGGACAGCTTATATAAGCAGGATTTTATAATGGATATTTTGACAATTAAACATATTTAAAAACATTTGTCTCTGAACAAATGTGATAACCAGTTTAAAATTACATATTAAACTTTTTAGTGTTACAATATGCAAACGTTATAAGCCGAAAATTAAGTTTTATTTCAAACCCCAACCAACCCAGTTTTCGCTTGGACGGGGTATGAAAGTTAAAACTCGGACCGCGTAATGGCCTCAAGATGTCGTTCAGTATGCGATTTGAAAAACAGGGTCTTATTTCAGAGTAAGTTCAAATGTATATACTATTGCAAATGTAAAGTCCATGAATTTGCAGACACCACCGGAATAGGCATCTCATAGATTTGCAATTCTCTAAAATGTTCAAAACTTGTCCATCTGCTATTTTGTTGAAATTGTTATAAAAAGAGATAGTTGCGTAAATGTGGTTGAATAAATCAATATATCAATTCAATAGGTTGACGATTTGAAAAAAACTACTAATGTGATTACAAAAGAAGTAGTCTTTTGTCGTAAACAAGTAGTCTGTTGTCGTGAATATGCATATAGCATAATAAAAATACAATAGATAACTTTAAATTACCAATTACAGTTACTATTATTTCACAATTATAGAAAGAAAAACATATAAATAAATTATGTCCAGAAAAGAATATATCTGCTTTCCTTTGATTTTGGTTGTGTATGACTTAACTTTGCATTACGTAGACTTTGATCCATATTCATAAAGATTCTTAACAATATCTTAAGTCAAAATTTATCGATTTTTTAAACACTTTTTCTATCGTTTCAAGACACCTTCATTACAGTATTAAAAATACTCACAGCTAAATATTTATCTTAAAATAAATGTTATATATAGTGTCGCTGAGAGTTTAATAAGGCTATTTGAAAATATGCAAACATCAGAAGTTTTGACTGAAGCAATATGTACTATTTAGGTAATTAGTTGCTTTATTGATACAGGCCCTGTGCATTAATAATCTACAAGAGAATGCAGGTAATTTGTCTTAAGGTCGATTAATTAAAAAACAAAAATTGGATTCTCTGATGTACCATTGATGAGTAAAAGGCGGTGTATTTGACTGTGGTGGATTCAACAGCGGGAAAGCAACCACGTAAACCAAATCATCCAAACATATAAAACGTAGACTGTTCATATTCAAAACAATAGACTGTACTGCTTTTATGTCAAAGCTGTTATACACTCGTACTCTGCCATTTTCATTTCCGCCAACATAGTATTAAAATATTAAAATACTGTCTAAAAACCTACCGTCATTAGTTTTTTTAAAAATCAGTATTGCCGTATGATTAAAGCGTACTGTAAGGATAATTGTTCATCCTTAAACTGTCATGTTTATATCAAATTATATTAAAATAATGCAAATACAACTGTAATTGTTTTTTGTGTTTTGTGTTTTGTTTTAGCTGTTCTTTTTCAGTACAGGGACCTCTATCCATTAACCCTGACTGTACAAGTACACACACATCATATTTAGTATCACGAACATCAATTTTCTCAAAAACTTCCCAATTTTAGGACCAAATATTGATTATGTATGGTTTGGTTAATGGATATCTACAATTACAATGACCCTAAACGCTTTATGGTAAACTCTATTTTATTCTCAAATATACATAATTATAATGATTTTAGTCTATAGACAACAGCTATAAATCAATTTATGTACAATATAAACAATTTGAAAACGTGATTAGAAAAATATCTTAAAGACCCAACATCCGATCAGACCTTCGGATGTAAATTAACTCTGCTGTGTGTGTGTTTTATCAGTGAGTGGCAATACAGTGTTAGCTAAAAATAGATTGGGGGGATTGCAGCCGACAGAAAACACATTGTTTACCTGTTGATTGTTAGTAATTCCCATGAGTTTTAAACAGATACGACATAATTTTCTCTTCTAAGTGATTAAATACATGTAGACTTGTATGTCTCATACACTAAAAATGTACACAATAACTGTATTTATAATATTCAGTAGTTTTATTATTCTAAAACATAGTCCACATAATTCAGCCAAATTGATCTACACCAATGAAATGTTTTTCTTTTGAGCACTTTTATTTTATTTTTTTCCTTGACAAATTGTCATCCATTAGTATATGTTTAATGAATGTGTAATCTGTATACAGCAACACTGTTCCACAAATACCAGACATAATCAGTATATATATGTCAACACCTGTGATAAGGTTGCATTGTTAGGATCATGTTCTACTGGCCCAATTAGCCTGTATCATAATTGGACAATTCCATTACAAGTAAGGTAGAGGATACATTGCTGCACTTTTATTTTCCCATTTGTTTTTTTCATTTCTCATCATACATTCTAAACAAACATATGCGTAATCTAATTACTCGCATGTCATCTCTAAATATGTTTATTTTATGTTATTTAAACGCTCTAAATAATAAAAGAAATAGTTGATTAACCTATATAAATTGAACTCCACCATACTGTTCTTGGCGGCATTTTGGCATTTTAATAAAATGCGGTGAAGAGATATGTTTTAGAGATTGATGAAAACGTGTTATATTTTTATTTTGTGTGTGATGGATACATCCAAAATATTTGTGTTATCATTATTAGTTAACGAAGAGCAAAAACTTACAGCTGAAGCTCTTTTCAATCATTACAATTGGAATTTTATTGAAATAAACAAATCACCAGAAGAACAACAAAATAATGACAATGTGTAACATGAGCTACCAATTAATTCAATTCAAGAAAGCAGGAACATGATGCTCAAGTTTTATCAATTAATGATTTAACAGAAACAGATTTGATGACAAATGTAGATGATTCTTGTGATTACACATGAACAATCATGGCTTGGAAGTGGGTCAAGACCACATGCCAAAAATAAAATTTAAAGAAGGGTAAGATACAAGAAATGTTGGTCAATGCTCGACAGAAGAAATGCTTGGTACAAAACTAAGTAACTTGTTTAATGAAAAGGGACCACGTAGATGAGTGTTATAATGTTAGAATTCTAAGAGAGATAATGACAGAATGTGTATTAAACTTAGTAAGGTCTCGCTATCCTAACCTACCAGGAGAGCCGTATACCGGTCAGTGTTAGTAATACAACACAATTGTGATATAATTTTAATATATGTACTGTTGCACAGATTATTCAATAAAAGGATATGTGTATACATCAGTATTTGAGCAACAAAACACAAACAGTATAATTCTAAAATTGTTAAAATGATGCAAACTTCGACTGGTGAAAACATTAGTAAATGTTTAGAAATATGGATATAAAATGCTGCAACACAAATGTACATGTATTTGGAGAATTTCACAAATTAAAAACATCCAAAGTAAGTGCTAAGCATGTTTATTATACACATTTTACTAACCTGTACAGCAATAACATACTACCATGTGTTTCTTGTTCATTTGTTTACAAACAGTGGAGTCACATGATCTCATGAATACTTAGCTCCTCCCATAAATTTGAAATTTGAAATTTTGGTTTGATGATTTTATTTAATTATGAAAATCAGAAAGAACCATATAACACTATTTTCATAATAATGAAAGGAAATCAATTAAACTTCAAGCATATATTTTTTGAAAGATAACTATAACTGTTTTTTATGAGTTTTTAAAGAAAAAGTGTCCCTGACATGAAACATTTCAAATATACAAGGGAAACCACCCCCAGCCATTACCTCCCTTATATACCCCAGTTGGGTCTTTAAACCTCATATCAATCTTTTCCGACAATTGCTTAATTTGTGATGTCATAAACCATTGATAACGCATCGGTGGTAACCTAAACGGAAGCTGGCTACTGTTGTATAAGTATGCGTCTCATGGTTCATAGATATTTAACAGGTTGACAGATATATTCCGGACGGTTATCTTAAACGGTAGGTTATCGGAACGGCAGTCCAAAATTCAAGGGTTGGAACCACGGCCCAGTTCTGCTGTACATTATTCTAGCCCTGTGACATTTGGCGATTCAGTCTGAACTAGATAAACGCAGATGTTCGTACCATGCGATGCTGTGTCTCTTTTGATATTTGGGGATGAGGGGAATATGTCACCAGGGACTTTATTTATATACGTATATATCTACACTCTGATGGCATGGTTCAGATATCTAACGGGTAGACCAGTACCTGGTTACTTACGTACATATAGCACACAGAATCAGACAAAAAATGTGCTCGCGTAAAAGGTTTCAATTAAATAACCTGTTTCATATTATTACAAACATACCGCAATGAATTTATTTAAACTAAAACAACCTCAACACAGAATTATCATATGAAACATGATTTCGGCTGGATTCAAATAGTATTCATATGGTTATAACCGACACATGTAAAATACCAACTAAGCATACGTAATCATAAAACTA
Source organism: Cyrtodaria siliqua (assembly GCA_037043455.1). NCBI lineage: Eukaryota > Metazoa > Mollusca > Bivalvia > Adapedonta > Hiatellidae > Cyrtodaria > Cyrtodaria siliqua. The sequence goes on from JAWPHD010002200.1 coordinate 41,931, forward strand.
TCAATCAAACTGTCGCAAATGGTACGATGCCAATACAAACACCGAACGTGAATATACCAATTACACTGCATTATATATCAACGAATTGTTCTCAAGCACAACGCAGTGTTTGAATGAACTTCCGTTCAGATAATGATTACCATGGTACATAATTATAGAATAATTCGGATTGATATGTTGATTCTGTCAGGTTATCCGGCATATAGTGATACATTGTAGGAAAGTTAAATCACGAAACTAGATCTAGTTAATGATCTGCATCTCATATCCTTGTTCAAACCAGTATGTATTAAAGAGGATCTTACATAAATGCCTATTTAATATGAAATTTGTTAAACGAGTTTGATAAACTCATATGATGCGATGTTGTGCCTAGCATCATATCAATTTTATCCAACGAGTTATATCAAATAGGCACGAATGTGAGATTCTATTTATCACATATCTTCAAAAAATGCCTCATAAGCAATATTTATTAGTTTAGCTGCTTGTATATAACTTTGTCGTATGATGACGTCGTGTGTTTGTATGATGACGTCGTATGTTGACTACGTCTTTTCCGTACGACACCAAACAACGGAAGTACCTCGTCAATTTCCGTAATCCGGTGTTTTAAACGTTTACGGAAATCGACGAGGCAATTCCAATACACACCGAGCTGAAAGAAAAAACAGAACGATAATTCGATAACTCTCACACCTTAAGTTATTTGATAAATAATATAAATTACCCAACTCAAAACTGCAAAAGCAAGACCTCATTGAAAGTAAATGCCTAGTAATTGCTTATATATTTATGTTTTCAAATATAAAATTAGAAATGTAAAATACTTTCAAATAGTGTTTCGTTAAGATGTTTTCATAATTGAAAGAAACATTAAATACATTCAATGATGAACGCAACAGACTAATAATACATTCTCTTATAAAACAATATGACACATATAACTACCTTTTAAAAGCACACAATTATACATACGTATGACAAAGTATCAACTATAACAAAACAAGTATAGACTATCTAAGCTGTTGTTTGCAAAGACCATTCTATTTTAGAAATATCAAATGTGTTTGATATTAATGAAAAAAAATGAAGAAAAACGATATAAACCCTAAATATGATTAATACTGAGACACAAATTGTGACAAAATGATGTTTTTCTATATTTTCGTAAATTTCCAATACATACAATATAAATCAAAGTCGTAATGACAGACGAACCTCCTGTCAAATCTTATGGCTACACTTGCAAAATTTAAGTCTAATTTAGAGATGGCCGTCATATTTAATTCCCTAAAATATATGCTAACCTCTCACGGGTGATTATTATTTTATTTTCTAGTAAAAATGCACTGAAATAAAAAAAACACGCTCGGAAACAATGGTTGGTATGAATTTCGAACAGTTTCATGTTTATTAAGTTGCAAGTGTCCATATCGCTCACTCTTCTCTCGTTTTATGTGTCCATATCGCTCACCCTATTCTCGTTGTATGTGTCAGTGTTACTTCTGTGTTATTTCACAATTCCTTTGCTTTAGGAGTTAGCTTGTCAGTGGTTCTTGTGTTACTGCTGCGTTCATCTATACTTTTCTTATTTTAGGTGTCAGCTTTGTCATTGTTTCGTTATATACAGATATCGGTGGTACATTCTAAAGTATGTTTTCTTACTTTAATTTCGAATTTCGAATTTTGTGATTCCACTACTCCAGCCTTTATCTGCTTTTAAATTTAGTCTTTTGACTGTTACTTGTACATTACCCCGCTCCCAACTAAATTCAATTGTGTTTATTTTGCCCATTGTTTTTACGTTTAAGTCAAAGCATTCTGTTTGAAACACCTCTGGCCATGGAATGGTATGAACATACATCACTGAAGGTTGCATGTTCACCGTCAACATGTTCGTACTATTGACATTTTAGATATTGAGTCCTGCTTAACCTGGAGCTACAGGACGTAAACGGTAGCAAGCTTTTTTTCACTATCGTTCATACATAGTATCATTCAAACAGTTTGTTTTATTTATCATGTTCGGCGATTTTCAAATTTCCCCTTTCATACTAATTTTACAATGTGTGTATATTAAATATTGAACATTGTATATCACGATGTACTATGTACAAATAAATGCTAAACAAGAGGATCCAAGTTAAATAAAATTGTGTTCCTAACGTTGACTCTAGGTTGTACCCTTGTAGTAGATTATGGGAAACCACGGCCGAGACTGCAGTGTGGCAACTACATTTAAAGACAGAATGTTACACTCGTTAAGAATTAAAAATAATAATAATAAAAAACATATCTGTATTTGCTCCAGTTTAGAGGTCTTACAATTCATAAATAATTTCGTTCGATAATAGCGAGCACAGCTCGCGACGCGATCGCAAGCGAGCTCCTGTGGTATCACATGAAAGATTCAAGCAAAAAAGAATAAATCAATATATCAATTCAATAGCTTGACGATCAGAAAAACAACAACTACTAATGCGATTACAAAAGAAGTAGTCTATTGTCGTAAACAAGTAGTGTATTGTCGTGAATATGTATTTAGCATAATAAAAATACAAAAAATGTAAAGAAAAATATATAAAGACGCGTAGAAACATCACCAGGTTTTTATTTTCAATGGCAGCTCGAAATGCACACAAATAAAACATTTACAACAATCGACATTGCGGTAATCCGGATTAGCGCTAACGGAAATTTACGAGGTTGGGCCCGGTTCTATGAAACAACTTATAACAATTTTGATCGTAAGTTAATTTCTTAAATGTTTTACCTTGATTTACAATTCACAAATGAATGAGATTTCATTTCATTTTCTTATACATTTGATATGTCTGTACATAATGCACACATAAGTGTCTACATTGAATGCTTAGGTGCAAACATGTGAACCGTTTTAAAATTGGAGTCTTATCGTAAGCTGTTTAATAAAACGGGGCCCAGTTCCTTACATATTCGTGCCGACCCAGAACAGCCGAGTCAATTTCAGTAAATGTCACGGAAATAGTTTCAGCTGTATATTTGCGAGCGTAAGGAAATTAATAAATGTAAGCCTATAGCGAGTATTTATCTTCAATACTGAAATCTACAACTGAAGTTAATAACCATGCAATTTATTCATCTTGTAAGGTTTTGAATACAATAATTTATTGGAAAACTAATGTGAACAACAGCTCACGTCGGCAACGTTCAAGATATAAATGGATTTTTTTTTGGATCAAGGGGAGTAACTTTAGCGAAAATCGTGTTTGGCATTTATGTAAATGTATCTTGACAATAAACGCTCACTTAATAATGTATTGCGTTCCTTTATTGATAAGTATTAAAACATATGAAGTTTAAATGGTCAGTTTTATGATTCTTTCAGTCTTCATTATTTAACTGTTTTACATGTTCACATTTTCTATCTTTTAAAATGAGGAGGATCAAGGGAGTGTCTCATAACATGATTACAGCAAATTGAATTTGATGATAACAGAAAACAAAGATTAAAAAAAGCAAAAAAATAAGTTTACAGTAAATAACATCAATTTTACCTCGGGACGGGAGGGGAATAACATTTTCCTCGTCACTCGATACCGATTGTGGATAACAGATGCATGTGTAACAGTATATACATATTCTCAATAACAAATGAAATACATTTCGCCAACGACAGATAACTTTAAAATAACCATTTACAGGTACTATTATATCACAATTACAGAAAGAAAAAAATATAAATATGTCCAGAAAAGAATATATCTGCCTTCCTTTGATTGTGGTAGTTAATGACTTAACTTTGCATTACGTAAACTTTTATCCATATTCATACAGCTTTTTAACATTATCTTAAATCAAAATGTATCGATTTTTTAATTTTTTTACATCGTTTCAAGACATCTTCCTTACATTTTTAATAATGCCCACAGCTAAATATTTATCTTATAATAGATGATATATATAGTGTCGCTGAGAGTTTAATAAGGCTATTTGAAAATATGCAAACATCAGAAGTTTTGACTGAAGCAATATGTTCTATTTAAGTAACTAGTTGCTTTATTAATAAAGGGCCCTGGGCATTAATGATCTACAAGAGAATGCTGGTAATTCGTCTTAAAGTCGATTACTTAAAAACAAAAAATGGATTCTCTGATGTACCATTTATGAGAAAAAGGCGGTGTATTTGGCTGTCACAGTGGTGGATTCAACAGTGGGGAAAGCAACCACGTAAACCAAATTATCCAAACATATAAAACGTAGACTGTTCATATTCAAAACAATAGACTGTACTGCTTTTTTGTCAAAGCTTTTATACACTCGTGCTCAACCATTTTCATTTCCACCAACCTAATGTTGAAAAATTAAAGTATTAAAATATTAAAATACTGTTTATAAACCTACCGCCATTAGTGTTTTTAAGAATCAGTATTGCCGTATGATTAAAACGTACTGTATGAATATATGTTCATCCTTAAACTGGCATTGTTTATATCAAATTGTATTATAATAATGCAATAAAACTGTAACATTGTTTTGTGTTTTGTTTTTTGTTTTAGCTGTTCCTTTTCAGTACAGGGACCTCTATCCATTAACCCTGATTGTACAAGTACACACACATCATATTGAGTATCACGAACATCAATTTGCTCAATAACTTCCCAATCTTAGTACCATATATTGATTATGTATGGTTTGGTTAATGGATATTTACAACATCTATGCAATTACATGTGACCCTGTACATTTTTTGTGAAACACTTTTTTATTCTCAAGTATACATAATTATAATTATTTTAGTCGATAGACAACAGCTATAAATCAATTTATGTACAATATAAACAATTTGAAAACGTGATTCGAAAAATATCTTAAACCTCATATCAATCTTTTCCGACAATTGCTTAAATTGTGATGTAATAAACCATTGATAACGCATCGGTGGTAACCTTGCGGAAGCTGGCTACTGTTGTATAGGTATGCGTCTTATGGTTCATAGATATTTAACAGGTTGACATATATAACATTTTTTCCGGACGGTTAGCTTAAACGGTAGAGTATCGGAACGGCAGTCCGAAAATCCCGGGTTCGAGCCTCGGCCCGGTTCTGCTGTACATTATTATAGCCCTGTGACATTTGGCGATTCAGTCTGAACTAGATTAACTCAGATTTTTGTACCACGCGATTCTATGTCTGTTTGGATATTTGGGGATGAGGGGAATATTCCACAAGGGACTTTATTAATATACGTATCTATCTACACTCTGATGTCATGGTTCAGATATCTAACAGGTAGGCCAGTACCTGGTTACATACGCACTTATAGCACATAGAATCAGACAAACAATGTGCTCGCGCTATTGTCAACCCATTTGTGTTTGTGATGTCGTTTGCATTTATTATTACTTTTGCCTTCTTGTTTGTCTGTTTGCGTGTTTGTTCATGTGTTTTGTGGTTGACTGTCCTCCTTGAATGCTACATTCCCTGTCCGATTTTTTTATATTTCTTTAATCTATTTTATATTATTACAAACATACCGCAATGAAGTTATTTAAACCAAAACAACCTCAACACAGAATTATCACATATATCATGCTTTCGATTGGATTCAAAGTGTATTCATCTGTTTATAACCGACAACAGTAAATATACAAACTAAGCATAAATAATCATAAAACTATCAGTCAAACTGTTGCAAATGGTACGATGCCAATACAAACACCGAACGTGAATATACCAATTACACTGCCTTACATATCAAAGAATTGTTCTCAAGCACAACGCAGTGTTTGAATGAACTTCCATTCAGATAAAGATTACCGATATCGCACCATTTGGTACATAATTATAGAATAATTCGGATTGATATGTTGATTCTGTCAAGCTATCCGGCACATTGTGATATATTGTACGAAAGCTAAATCACGAAACTAGATCTAGTTAATGATCTGCATCTAATATCCTTGTTCAAACCAGTATATATAAAAGAGGATATTACAGAAATGCCCGTTTAATAATAAATTTGTTAAACGAGTTTAATAAACTCATATGATATCAATATTATCCCACGAGTTATATTAAATAGGCACGAATGTGATTATCACATATCTTCAAACAATGCCTCATAAGCAGCATTTATTACTGCAGTTGCCTATACTATAACGTTGTCGTTTGATGACGTCGTATGTTTGTATGATGACGTCGTATGTTGACTCCGTCTTCTCCGTACGACACCAAACAACGGAAATACCTTCGTAATCCGGTGTTTTAAACGTTTACGGAAATCGACGAAGCAATTCCGATACACAACGAGCTGAATGAAAAGACAGAACGATAATTCGGCCTTCTTTTCCATGTTTATTATACTAGTGTTATATAGAGAATATTACGTCAGTGCCTTTTACTATCAAGTTTATTAGGCGGGGCTTAGAAAACGAAGAATGGCGAGGCTCTATTTATCATGTAGATTATCCATATTTTCTGTATGAATTACTATTATTACCTATTTCTCAGAATGGTACGCTTATCGAGGACGTCGCCATGTTGTTGTTTTTTTTGTTTGTTTTATGACGTCAGGCAAAGTTACGTGCATGACGTCCGATATCATTACGTACAATAAACGCCGAGGGATTCCGCATTGATTTGCTTTATTGGCCATAGCCTAATTAAAGCAAAATTTAATAGGTCAGCCCTTTATTAAGCAGAAAAGTAAATATCTGCATGATAAATGATAATACACTCTCACATCGCAAGTTATATACATTAGCCTACTCCAAAACTGCAACAACAAGACCTCATCGAAAGTAAATCCCTAATTTGTTTTATTTATTTTTTAATTATTATTTTTTTCAAATATAAATTTATAAATGTAAAATACTTTCAAATAGTGTTTCGTTGGGATATTTTCAAAATTGAAGAAACATTAAATACATTCAATGATGAACTCAAAATATTAATAATAAATTTATCTCTTATAAAGCAATATACGAGATAAATATGACACTGGCATATACATATGACACACACATATGACCAATTACGTGGTCCGAGTATTAACTTTCATACTCCATCCAACCCCTTCTCCAAGAAGCGAAAGGGGGGTTGTCTGGGGTATGAAATAAAACCTTAATTTTGGCTTAAAACAATTGCATATTGTAAAATTAAAAGATGTAATAGGTAATTTGAATCAGGTTATCGCATTTGTTCAGTTAAATATATTTAACAAGTTTTATTGTCGAAATATTCGTTATAAAATCCTGTTATTTATAAACTTTCCCGTCGCTTAATGGAACTAAGGCGGGACCACGTAATGCTTTTAAAAGCACACAATTATACATACGTATGACAAAGTATCAACTAGAACAAAACAAGTATAGACTATCTATCTATAAGCAGGATTTTATAATGGATATTTCGACAATAAAACATGTTTAAAAACATTTTTTACTGAATAAAATGCGATGTACCTATTAAATGTTTTGATTTTACTATATGCAAACTTTTTAAGCCGAAATTAAGGTTTTATTTATTTATTTATTTAAGGTTTATTATGAAAGTTAATACTCGGACCACGTAATGTGTGTTTGATTTTAATGAAATAAATGAAGGAAAACGATATAAACCCTAAATATGATTAATACTGAGACACAAATTGTCACTAAATGGCATTTGTTTTTATATTTTCGTGAATTTCCGAAGCATACGATATAAATCAAAGTCGTAATGGCAGACGAACTTGTCAAACCTTATGGCTACAATTGCACAATTAATGTCCAATTTAGAGATGGCCGTCATATTTAATTCCCTAAATATATCTTATCTTATCACGGGCAATTTATTTTTCTAGTAAAAATGCACTGAAATCAAAAACAATAGCTCGGAAACAATGGTTGGCATTTCGAACAGGTTTCATGTTTATTAAGTTTCATGTGTCCATATCGCTCACCCTTCTGCCGTTTTATGTGTCAGTGTTACTGCTGGGTTATTTCACAATTATGTTGTTTTAGGCGTTAGCTTGTCAGTGGTTCTTGTTTTACTGCTGTGTTCATTTACAATTCTCTTATTTTAGGTGTCAGCTTTGTCATTGGTTCGTTATATACAGATATCGGTGATACATTCTAAAGTATGTTTTCTTACTTTAATTTCGAATTTCGAATTTCGTCATTCCACTTATTCAGCCTTTATCTGCTTTTTTATTTAGTCTTTTGACTGTTGATTGTGCACTTCATTACCTCCGCTCCCGACTAAATTCATTTTTTTTTGCCCATTGTTTTTTCTTTTAGGTCAAAGCATTCTGTTTGAAACTGGCACCATACACCGCTGGCCATGGAATGGTATGAACATACATCATTGAAGGTTGCATGTTCACCGTCAACATGTTCGTACTATTGACATTTTAAATATTGGGTTCTGCTCAACCCGGGGCTAGAGGACGTAAACGGCAGCAAGCTTTTTTCACTACCGTTCATCAATAGTATCGTTCAAACAGAGACCGCAGTATTTTGTTTTATTTATCATGTTCGGCGATTTTCAAATTTCCCCTTTCATACTAGTTTTATAATGTGTGTATAATATTGAACATTGTATATCACGATGTACTATGTACAAATAAATATTTTGTTGTTAACGTGATGTCATTGACGTTAGGTTATACCCTTGTAGTAGATCATGGTGGGTGGTAAACCACGGCCGAGACTGCAGTGTGGCAAACCACGGCCGACACTGCAGGCTGGCAAAACACAACCGAGACTGCAAGCTGGCAAACCACGGCCGATACTGCTGGTGGAAAACCACGACCGAGACTGCAGGCTGGCAAAGCACGTCCGAGACTGCAGTTTGACAAACCACGGCAAATACCGCAGTGTGGCAAACCACGGCCGAGAATGCTGGTGGAAAACCACGACCGAGACTGCAGGCTGGCAAAGCACGTCCGAGACTGCAGGCTGGCAAACGACGGCTGAGACTGTAGTTTGACAAACCAAGACCAAGACTGCAGGCTGCAAACCACGACCAAGACTGCAGGCTGGCAAATCAAGGCCGATACTGCAATGTGTTGAATAGAGTTGTTTAACTACTTTGCCAAGCCGTAAGTTATCCGCTAAATATTATTTGTATATAGTGTAATGTCTTCTCAAAATGACATCTTGTGTATAATGTGATATCCTCGTTTTGCCTTCTTACTAAAACACCACTGCTTGGTGATAGCGCTATAAATTATACATCCCTGTGGGGACATAAGTAAAAGTGTCAATTCGTACTTTCTTGATTACTTTGTTGAGCCGATCAGGATTGATTGATTTGTTATGAATTGCAGACAATTTGATATTTGTACGGAATGGTTAGTAAGGATAGGTCAGTACTGCCTTGTCATGTTAATTGATGGAATTTTAACAAGCGTTCCTTTTGAATTTACAAGTACATAGAGGGCAGTTATGGTCGGCCATTCAGGTAAAATGGACACTTATTACCAGTCTGCAGCGCCCTCTGACATAATAACAAATTATCTTCAGCTATCATTTGTCTTTTAAATGTACAGAAGGTGTCTTCAGTATAACATGGACGTCTTCTAAATAATTATGTATTTTCGAGATTGAAATCATTGTTGTCCTTTACCTTTCTTTTGATCTAGAAGTAGGCACTTGTGAAGATTTGTGTTGTCCTTGTGTTACCATGTCGCATATTTGTTTAATATTGCTATGGCAACGATTTCATGTGGAGTCTTTCACCAGATAAGCCTTAAATAAAACTCGGTATCCGGATGATATTTTTAACATTGACACACATTTCTTTTCTGCTATGGTTAATAATATCTATCTTAAAGCATTTCAACTCTATACAGGTAATATTTCTGATAGTGTCGCTTCTTTTCTCGATTTGCATCTTTATATGTAACATGTGGAATTAAAAAACAAAATCTATGACAAAAGAGTTGACTTTCAGTTTTGACATTGTTAATTATACTCAGTTAGACAGGGATGTTTCTCGAGCAAATTCTTATGGGGAACTGTTCTCAACTTATCCGTTTTCTAGAGCTTGGGGTCGAGTTAATGACATGCATAACCTTTTTATATCTAAAATGCTGCTCTAGCAGGGCTGCCGTTACCGTAAACATCAAAAATGTTTTGCAAAATTGTATTATCATAACCCTGATCTACTTTTTAAAAAGTAAAAGCACGTTATGAACTGTTTTGCGACAGTGACTATTACAAACTGACGTCTTTAGTGACTTGAACTAAATGTCATTATGTTTATTTCGCTCTTCGGGGCATTTAATTTTATTAGATACTGGGACCATACGCCGTACGATATGGAGATGCGTTACACTCCATGTCCACCGCCATATGCATGCCATCTTCGGGATAGTTAACATTTTTTACTATTGATTTTATGAATATTGAGTTCTGCTCAACCCGGGGCTAGAGGGCGTGACCGGTAGCTAGCATAGTTCACTACCGTTCATGAACAGTCTCAATCAAACCGAGACTGCAATATTTCGTATATGTCGTGTTCGGTCGTTTCCAAAGGTCCACTCTCATACTGTTTGATATTAAAATCCTTGGTAATAGTCACTTTAATACAATATTTATTAAACGTGTAAGGTAATTAATTAAAAAAGGGTTATGACCCTATCATTTTGCAAAGCACTGCATGTTTAGTGATTGACCGATTTACAGTTCGCCAATATTTCCTCTTTGATTGTGCTATGACCATGATGACCCGATATATTTTGGATCTATGGCGACGACTGTCTACATCCTGAAATGGATGGTAACGTTTAATGTTTGTCTTCAATCTTGTCTTGTCGTGCCCTTACTGGTTTATTCTCTTGTTGCTTTGGTTTTCCCCAAAGCCATTGAGGACTTGTTGTTTATATATTTATATATAAATGGTTATCTTTGTGTTATACTTATTATGTCTACTATACGGCTGCTTTGTTTGTTGGAGAATATAAGCTGGTGGGGATTTATTTATTTACACTGTTTTGATTTAATGGGATGACAATAGTGTATGAGTGTGGTTTGCTGCACCCTTAAAACATGGTTTAGACCCCTAGTGGGTATTTTATTACAGAAAGTTCCATGGTGGTTCTCATTTTGTCAGCCCGTTCATGTTTGTGATGTCCAACCTTAACCTAAATAAACCCAACCTGCATGGTTGTTGTCAATTCGAAACAAAAAGATGGCTCAGATACAATGGCCTCTTACAGTATCGTTGTGGCTTTAAAGTAGAATACCACTTAAGCCGGTGCTAGTGGGCGTGAGAGGTGTTGCATTTTATATTGCCTATGTAATTAAGCGGTATTACACATATGTTGTAAAATCTGCCTGTTGACAGCGGAATAAGGACTTTAAACTAATCAATACGTTTGACAAACATCGAACAGTGTATGAATGCATTTCAGTTTTGAAATAGCGTCTGTGATATATTCTACGTCATTATTCTGACAGAATACCTTGTGTTTGCCATGTAAGACATCAAGTGGTTTGAACATGATATAACAATAAAAGACACGCCTAGACGTTTTAGATAGAAGCCTTTTTCTGTTATTAATCTTAACGCAATCTGCCATTTAGCTTGCTTTGTTACTGTTTAATTCATTAACAATATATGCAAATCTATTGAATGAATTCGTCTTTTACATTCAAAAAAGAAACAAACATGAGTTCTTTACAGTTACATTAAATGAATAAGATCACCCGTGGCCAAACAATAAAAAGTATTTCTAATAAAATAAATAATATAATTAATGTAAGTCTATAAGACCTTACATTTAACTAAGGCAAGAGAACAATTGTTAATGGGGAATGTTTGAATATTATTTAATACATACCTTACTGCGATTATCAAAATACTAGACCTACAACATGTTAAGAAACGTATTCTTTAAAATAGCAATACATATGTGAATGAATATTGAAGAGTAACATTTAATGCACACACAAAAAATCATGAATCCTGGAAATTGTCAATGGTTTAAAATGTATCACATCGGATGTTTTCAGGAAATTCAGTAAACCTGACACTTATAATAGGTTTATACGAACCATTGGTGACAGTAATGTAAATTAGATTGCTTTTCTAACGCAATAAATGCGTCATGTGCTTGCTACAAAACTCAATTTAAATCTAATTCCATGTTCCAAGGAAATAGAAAATACGTTCTTGTAAATTTGACACTTTATCCAATATCATGTGCGATTTTGAATTAGTACATTCTTTGATTTATATCGCATGTTCTATTACAAAATTTTATTTATTTCCCCCATCTCGCTCGTTATTGCCACCAGCTCGTAATCAGTATTCCTAGAGACAAGAATTATAATACAATCACAGACAAAACAGAGAGGAAAGTAGCAGACTCGGTTTTATTGAGTCTGTTCCAATGTTAAAATATCACATGCTAATGATTTGCTTCAACTCAAGCATGAATAATGCAGCAGTTTAATTTTCAAATAAAAACATAGTTTTCCACTTGAAAAATCACCAGAAAAAGGTGGGATCACAAGATATGTAAGAAAGTTCACTTTTACGTATACAGGTCAAGGGTACAACTGTTTTCTTTGATAGTTGCTCACAACGTGTATGCATAGATTCAAATTTGAAAAATGTTAACCTATCAATACACTTCTTATATATACAACAACAAAATCGAATAGAAATGGGCTGTTTCCCCTACTTGGCCTTTTTCAACAAAATAGGAGGGACTATTTTGTACTATAAGAAATATATTCAACTACAACTCAGATATTTATATGCAGTTTTTGGTGGTAAACCGTAATGATCCCAAAGTATCAATTAGTAATAACACTACGGATTTATAGTCGTGGCGACAGCACTAAACAAACGCTAGTGTTAATTTCAGTAAATAGTGAACGACAGCAGGGTGTACAACACGAGGCCCATCACAACACATTAAACTATCCATGAAGTGAACTTTTACTCTAAATACAAACAATCTGACACCTGAAACAAGAGAATTAATAACATTTTTATATGCATCTTATCCGGCATTTGAATGTAATAATGATTTATGTTCATAACTTTTTTTCCCCAAACGACCAATAAAATAACACTACTGATTCTAGACAATTTACTTCTGCCACACTGCATTAAACATACGTCATTGTGAATGTTAATAAAAACTGGAAAGGGAGAACCATTCGAAGCACAGAACAACCACGATACTACTGTAGAATACTATGTTTTATTGAATCTGTTTGAGAGATGTAATGTATTAAGAATGTTCAATGCCGAATGTCGCATGTCGAATGTCGTATGTCGAATGTCGTATGTCGAATGTTGTATGTCGCGTGAAACGACATTCACTATGAAGGATGTTTTGGAATGTCGAATGTCGTATGTCGAATGTTGTATGTCGCGTGAAACGACATTCACTTTGAAGTATATTTTTGAATGTTGTTTTTCGAATGTCGTATGTCGAATGTCGTATGTCGAATTTTGTATGTCGAATGTTGTTAGTCGCGTGAAACGAATTCACTTTGAATGGTGTTTTTGAATGTTGTTTTTCGCATGTCGTATATCGAATGTCAAATGTCGATTGCTGTATGTCGAATGCTGTATGTCGCGTGAAACGACATTCACTTTTAAGGATGTTTTTGAATTTCGTATGTCGAATGTCGTATGTTGAGCCAACTTCACGCAGCTATGTATTACACCTCTCACGACACCTAGCACCGGCCTAAGCGGTAGTATACTTCAAAGCCCCCTTTATTGGGCTCGATGATCCCGCAGGACAAGTAAACAATAACACGATGATATCATTATTCATCATTATATATTATTATCAATATTAACGCAATTGAAATCGCATTAATGTTTCTGCCGATAAGCTCGTTTTGTTACTGTTTAATTCATTAACAATATATTTACGTCGATTGAATGAATTAGTATTTTACCTTCAAGAAAAGAAAGGATCATGTGTAATTCTATAAGACCTTACATTTAACTAAGGCAAGAGAACAATTGTTAATGGGGAATGTTGAAATAATATTCGGTACATACCTTACTGCAATTATCAAAATACTAGACCTACAACATGTTATGAAACGTATTCTATAAAATAACAATACATGTTTGAATGACTAGTAACATATAATGAACACCCGTTGATGACAGTGATATCCATCATATTGACTTTGTTACAAATGCGGGGCCCCCGTCCGTGGCCGAGTTATAAGAGTCTCTTAAATGAAACCACTTGCTTCTCACCGCTATGAGTTCGCTCCCTCTTGGGCCTAGGAATCTGTATGTGTACAGGTTTCTTGCAGAATGTCGGTGGTTCCAGCAGGTGTCCGCCCGTGCACGAAAATTACCCGCACTGGCACCTGGGGTTCTTCCTCCACCAACGGAAGCTGGAAAAGTCGCCAAATGACCTTAGATATTGGTTTGACTATAAAATCCAATTCGGTTGTTACAAATACACACTGCTCCACAATGTGTTTGTATAATATAAAATCAAACTCTGAAGGTGAGGTAAATGTATTAAAGAATCGAGTCTTATAATTTGACACATTATTGAACATGACTTGAGATTGTAGTTATTAGATTTGACATTGTCTGGTCTAACTTGTTTACAGTATATGACATGATTTCTTACTTGGGAGCTTAGTGAATGTTTGTTACATCTTCTTCCAAAGCATGTGGTGTGGCAGTTTTTATATGTTGGAATATTTCTTTATCTAATATGAACATAACTAACTCGGATATGCCAGAAGCATAATTTAGTTCAAGATTAAGCATATATACACAAACGTTGTAAGTCGTGTGCGTCATGATCAAATAAAGCTCTGTATGATAGATATATATATATATTTTTTTTTTTTTTAAATAATTGGCCATATTTAAGATAACTTCTATAAATTTACATTGGCGTGTTATGTTTTCTTATATATATTCAGATGTTAATTGCCTTCGGGGTTGACAGGAGTACATATTATGTGACTTTCATTTATTAAGCATGTTAAGGAAAGAATAATTATGGATTTCCGGATATAAATCAAACGTTGCCACTTGTTTCCTAGTTGGCACCCTTACGGTTTTTGTTTTCGTCTCCAAAACGCACCCAAGAAAACCATTGTTTCTAAAACTTGACCAAAATTATGAAAATTACATATAACATTTTGTCGTAAATTTCGTATTTTAATACTGATATGAAATAAGCTTGTATTGCCTAAAGGTCGTTACACTTATGAGTTTATTGTCAGTTATGGGAGTAAAATTCATTACGTGGTCCGAGTATTAACTTTCATACCCCATCCTGCCCCTTCTCCGAGAAGCGAAAACGGAGTTGGCTGGGGTATGAAATGAAACCTTATTTTCGGCTTAAAAAGTTTGCATATTATTAAATTAAAGCATTTACTAGGTTATTTTAAAAGGATAATCACATTTCTTTTAGACAAAAATATGTTTAAACGTTTTATTGTCGAAATATCCGTTACAAAATACTGCTATTATCAGCTTTCCCATCGCTTAATGGAATTAAGGCGGGACCACGTAATGTGTTACGCTTAATTAAATTTTGTCCTCCTTTAGTTTTTAATTGTGCAAATATACTATCTTTGTTTGCTGTTACCGTAATCATGGTAATGTGAAATGCTCATAATTTCTGAGGTTTTAATTTCTGAGTCCAGATGTGACAATTTGGTATTGAGACGTTACATATTCCAAAATATTAATAAAATGGTCAAATTCAGCAGGACCTCTACAACCTATAGATATTTGAAAAACACAAAACAACAAAAACATCATTAACAGACACCATAGTCTTCACTAGATGTTTTGTGTAGCAGGTTAAGTTTTACAACATACTAGACACATGTTCTAATAATATGCACATAATTAACAATGTCCAGAGGAAGTGTTTCCCTGTGTATATAAACAAGTGTATTTCCTGGTTGTAAAATGGGCATCAAGTGCGGAGTTGATACACTTTGGTAAATTAGCAGTGTAAAGCTTTCGGACTGTATGCTATACAGGTCTCGGCATCCTAAATATAGCATGAGCTTGGCCAGGCCCCTTTCTAGGAATGACATAAGCCAAAATTGAAAGGTCGCACAAATTAAAACGTGCCAGATAAATGATTCAAAATATATTTTCAGAGTTGTTAATTAATTTATAAATAACATTTATTAAAATCAGAGTATTTATTTTTACCGAACGTATTTTTTAAACATGAAATTATCAGATTAACCCCAACTCTAAAACAGTTAAATTGTTACTGCGGTTATGCATGTAAATAAATATGACACCGAAAACACCCCCCCCCCCCCCCCCCCCCCCACCCCCACCCCCATTTACCCCCCACACCACATTTCAACCCCCAATTCATATTTTCAGTAACACAAGGCTTTGTACAATTACATAAAGCAATATTGATATTTCCAAATGTTTATATAGCATATTTTACTAACGTGAAATGAATCGGTATATACCCTCACACTCCAGAAAACCCCTACCAACCCCCACCACCCTCCACCCACACCACCCGAAATCTACTATTTATTTCATATTTTTAGTAATGACTCCCTTTTGTGTTTGTGATGACTTATTTGGCATTTGGCATTTTATTCATCTTTAAAGTTGTTCTTTGTGTTGTTTACTGTCGTCCTTGAATGCTGCTTTTCCTGTTCGACTTTTATATCTATATTTACCACCTAATGCTTTGTACATTTACATAAAGCAAGTTTGATATTTCCATTCCAAATGTTTATATAGCATACTGTACTAGTGTGAAATGAATCGGTCTATAATGACATATTATATCGGTAATAGCTAATTGATGCACATCATACTGTATGCATTTATAGAACGTACTATTAAAGTACGCAGTTCGTACAACTGTATAGGAATAAAATTGCAAAATAAATGTTTAAAAGTGATTTTTTCAGAAACAATTAAGGTTACTTTAGTAATAATTGTATCTAAAAAGTCAATGAAACCAAGTGAAGTTGAATCTTCTATTGTTGTTATGGGCATTTTCCTGTGCAGACCATCACAAATAATACACCTTTACTGTCATTTTGCTGTTATTACTTTTCGCAACATTGAATTGATGTCTTTTTATATTGAACTGAGAAAACTGACTTTTTTTCGATTAGTTCTGGATATGGTTTAAGCTTTTTAATCAGTTTACAATAACGTTTTTATAGTTTTAACCTCTGTATTTTTAGTAAATTGAACTTAAAACTAATAAAAAAACGCATCAGAAGTTTATTTATTTGTTCAGAACATATGCATATTTATGCAATGTAGAGTTTAAAAATTAAACACAAAAGTTGGCTTTAAATCTATACTTATTGTTGTACTATTAAACACCTTAATTTTCTTCAAAATCGAATCCAGTTGAACTGTTAGAAGTATTTAAATGATGGATTCAGTGATGAATGTAACTGACAAAATAGTAAAATTACATTCTTATAAAATAGGCATATACAAATAGGGCACATGTAGCCGCAGAATGGCTTTGTGTCTCCGAAAACAACAATAATATCAACGTGTATTATTCCTTTTATTGTGTTATGCAACGTATAACTAAAGCCCCCTGCTAATTTATGTATTTCAGATGAATGAATTGAATTGGATTTTATAGTCTATCTAAAGCTGAGGTCATATGTCGACTTTCCAGCTTTCCGTTCTTGGAGGAAGCCACAGGTACCCCTCCGGGCAATTTTCGTGTACGTCATGGCACCTGGGCACAGCGTTGAATATCAAAGAATGCAATACAACTGCCACGCAACATGCTTTGGCGTAGGATGTAAGAAACTATCAATAAACATCAAACTAAGAACTGGAATACATACAATATAAATCAAACACGTAATGATAGACATTTTCAAATATAATTGCTGAAAGCTGAATGTTTCCAAAAACAATGTGTCTCTCAATTGAAATATCGTTTTCTTTTTTTTGTATTGTACAGACGCATAATGGCCCATTTTGTATTTTTTACAGGCTATGGTTTCAGGTTTATTATGTTTTAAATTCCGTTGGGATGCTCTTAAACCAGTTTACATTAATCTTATTTATATTCTAAGAACTTTTTATTAATTGAGATGTTCAGGTGTTACTGATTTAATAAATGATTAAACATTGAACATTTTCAAATTATGTCGTGACTGTAAGCAACCCTTTTCCCCCACAAATTTAGAGATTGCTACTTAATGGCAAATAACGAGACTATGGTTAAAAAAGGCCGATGTTTCCCGTTTACACATTCAAGTGTCAATTACCTTAAATGTATTTTAAAAGACTGTCCTATCTATTTCAATTATTTACTATTTTGCAAAATTCGTCTTGCCTTTTAACCCCCGTGAGTTTTAAAATAGACGTCACTATGGGAATATCAGTTAAACTATCACAATTAATTGATAATGAAAACTGGCAGTTAATGGGATACGTCATTCTAGGTTATCAAAAAGGTCAGTACTGCCACTACGTTACCATCATGAATGATTGAGTTTGCCAGCCGCGACAGTGTGTGTCAGAGACGTCAATGTTTAATTCTATAGCGCCGCCAAACAGAAATTCTACGCCTGGACACGTTCCATGATACCCAAATCAGTCACATACTGACACGGGCACGTATTCACAGTCCCTTTTTTAACTGGTAATAACTCATGAATATGAAGGATTCACTGGTGAAGTAGTTTCAAATCGACGAACACCCCAAAATCGGTATATAAGCAGAAATCGATGCGTAAAACTTCAAATTATTTTCACGTGAAACACATCCTATATACGCTAATATGGCTAATTATGTTTAATAAAAGTGTATTGCATAGTTCATCTTATACAACAATTTATAAAATGAAAGAATTCTTAAAAGCTTCAAAAAGTATAGGACTTTAATACATTATGGTTTTTCAAAACATGTATACAAATCGGTAAGAACTAATAATTAGTTCATATGGTTTGTCATAGGGTTAAATAGAACTGTGTTTTAAAACAAATGCATGTCACGGTTTCTCCCTGAACGTCTCACGGCGTCTCGACGACATCATTTTTAATGTAACGGTTACTCAACAACGATTTTTCTCTTTTCAGAGTCTAACTAGGAGGTTATTCTTTATGGTTTTCATCATGTACATAAGCGGTTAGAAACTGTATCGAACGGCATAAAACAATAACATAGGCAGTTGAATCAAATTACGGATTAATCATGAAACTATTCCATTTAACTAGACGGAAACGATACATAGTGTGATTTATACCAAATTTAAGAGTCTACGTGCGTACACCTAGCTGCCTACTGTTCATTAGGAGAGCAATTTAAAACTATGAACACAACCATCATTGTGGGGTGTCGTATTACCTTTGTAAACGCCATTTGATGATATCGCCTATTCCAATAATATATTAATAAAAACCAGTACGGCTTTCCATACATCAATTCATTCGGCTTGTGTAGGCTAGTGTCTAAGACCATTGCGACGCTACTAAATCTCCATATATCGTCATACCAATTATATTATTATTATGTTTTTAATATTCCATATGTATGCTTTTGTAGTGTAACCAAAATACTACAAGTTTGTATTCACTGATGTACTCGTTAAAAGCATGAAATGAGAAATTTGGAAATCGTCGAACACGATAAATCCAAAAATATTGCAGTCTCGGTTTGTTTGAGTCTGTTCATGAACGGCAATGAAAATGCAATTATTAATCCAGTGTCATATTCTTGCATTTATTTAAATACAATGTAAGCATAGCAAGGGTTAACTGTACTGATACGAGGGATGTTCGAAAAGAAATGCATCTCGCTAAAACTGACTGAAATGCTGAAATTTCATTTAACAACCCTTCAAAATATTCTCCACGATTAGAAGTGCATAGTTTTAAACTGTGAATCCATTCCCGGAAAGCGTCACGGTAGGCTGATTTTGGTACACTCCTGAGCCACTGATTTATAGGTGAACCAAGAGCCTGTCTTGAATGATATTTGCTGCCAGAATGGAAGTTTTTCATTTTTTTGAAATAGGTCTGGGTATTTCGTGGGATATGGGACGACTGTAACCTTTTCCTACTTCAAGAAATTGATTACAATTTCAGATTGATGAGTAGGTGCATTGCGATGTAAAAGACGAACTTAGTGTACGTCGTCCGTCCGTCCGTCTGTCTGTATGTCTGTTTGTCCGTAAACTATTTTTTGTAGCGACTACTTCTATAAAATAAATTTTTTAAAATTTTAAAATTACTGAATGGATTTTCATGAAACTTTACAGAAATATTGCTCTTGATGTCTAGTTGATAATAGCAAAAGTTCAGGTTGGCTGAACATTCGAGATGGCCGCCATGGCTAAAAAAATATTTAATTTTTTTTTTATACTTGAATACTTTAAGTGATATTGATATGGGATTTTTTTTCTAAAATGATCAGCATGACATGATCTTGGTCCTTGTTGAAACCTATTTTGCTTCACAGTTAACATGTAGACATAATTGTTTACATAGAGTTATATAGTAAAAACTTGTAGTGACTTCTCCAGATTATCACGAAACTTCACAGGAATGCTGATCTAGCCATCAAATAGAGCTTCAATGTCATTGACCTCTTCTTTAAGAACCACATCACGGTAGAATCTACCTGTGACATTTTTACCCTTCGTTACTGGAATTTGTTTGGCTAAACCTTGATTTGTAAAAAATATAGCATACACTATGTTCTTCGCGTTCAGCTTTTTGTTTTTGGCAATAATAGGTCATTTAGCATGTTTAGTTGCCCGGATCTTGTTACCCACCTTTCTCACTGGTTGGAAGTAATATACTAACGTTTCATCACCAGTTACCAAATTTTCATATTGCCTTTCTTCATATTTCGGAAACATTTTCAACAACCTTAAAGATACACTGTGAGTCAGATTGCTCGTATTGTAGTAGGGTATCACTATCCATAGTTCATTTCATTCTGAGACGTACCGCATTTGCACATCAGTTAAAAGATTAGGTAACTAAGATACGTCTTACGGTATATCAATCGTTTAATGGTCGCACATTTTGTTTGATAGCAACGCGTTAGTCGAGCCTTTAAAATAAATGAATTTACGACCGTTAAACGACTGATATACTGCCGCAAAAGTCAATATTGAAATACTGCTTAACCCGTTTCTAACGCATTTCAGTGGTTTTGACCTTTCTTCTCACAAACGCGTTCAAATATAACTAGATGACGTCCGGTTGTTGACGGTTAACATTATAAGACTGGATTTGTGACTGGTTATGCACTATTTAATAGTCCCACATTTTTGAAAGTCTACCAATCGGATTTTTTCCAATGCGTTAGAATAAGTTTAATGTTCATGCTTGAAAATACATTGACAAACTGAAAGTTTTATTTTAAATACTGTGTTTTTACCAGCTTCAAATTTTGCTAATGTTAAAGTAATCAAAAATTAGATTATTTAATACACGCCATTTAGAGAAACATTAAATTGTGTCTGATGATATTCTAAGCTGAAATTACGTCTAAATATTATCTCCGGTCTCTAATCATTATTTTGACAGAATATTATCGGGTTTTGGTAGCCATTTGTCATGTCTTGGTAAAGTTATTAAACGATCAAATTTCATGAAATCGGTTGTATATCAAATGTAGGTAAGATTTGCCAATTACACAAATTTGAAGTTTCTTCTATTACAACTTATTGATGTCTGAATTTTGAATTCTAAATATATTTTTAGGGAAAATTATTTAAACGTAAAACAATACTTAGGTTTCATTGTAATAGTAAGTTTGTTGAAGTAGTAACTCTTATTCTTTATTGTATTTACAGCTGGGGATACAAAAATCAGTGGAAAATTATCTTCTTTCCAATGGTCTGAAACCTCGTAAACATGCACCCTTTAAAAAACGCCATTCTATGATCTGAGAAACAGTTCATTTATATAATATTGTTATGCATTGATATTTGTGTCGGTTGCTTATTTATATATATATAATTTTATATTTCGGAACCAAGAATGTCAGGGAATTGGTGAGGGAGCATGTCAAAATGTGCCGTCTGGACTCAGACACTTAGATGTTGTGTATTCAGAAAACGTAGAATTAACTTAATATTTGCTGTCTGACTGAATTGTTTTTTACCTTTGGATGAACATTGTCACAATCATCAAGGTTGTACCTAAACATCCTAAGTATGGAAATACTGTCTCGCAATTTGCTCCTAGAATATTTTATTTTATGTCACTTATTCATAGATTCTAGTGCACATCTACTGTCCGTGTCTTATTGGAATATATTAATTTATTTCACAACCTAGAGAATGAAGCCTACGTATCAAGAGACTGAAACGTTATCATATACCATGGGATTATAAATAAAATTATGGACACAATAACTTCACGTATTCCTTCATACAGTTTGTAGTCGCTTCGTAGTCGTTTTCTGTTCTTAACATAACATATTTGGATGCACAACAAAAAGTCGACAGGAAATGCATCACTGTCAACTAGCAGCATGCATAAAAGATTACACAAATTACGCAGATAAATAAAAGGCAAGATATTACATCACAATCGCAGTAGGGCAAAAAAGGCCGCTGGGGGTTTAATCCAGGTTCTAGGGTGCACCAAAACTCACTCTTATTCTATTGTCATACCAGTAAAACGGGACAGTGTAAATAAAGATATCCCCGACAGGTTATATTCTCTAACAAACAAGGCAGCATTACTATACAATATAAGTATAACACATAAATGATCATGTATATATAATATAAACACTTCCTTAATTGGAAGAGTATGAGAGTGGACCTTTGGAAACGGCCGAACACAAGCCATTTTCTGTTCGTATTTAGACTGGAGTCAAAAGTGTTAAACAATTGCCACTTAAATTCGTCATTTATGACCAATAATTGTACACGGTGTTTTTAAGATAACACAAAATGGAAAAGTCTACCGGCAGCAGTGAGTCTTTAAAAGAGTTTGCATTTAATAACTTATAATACTGGAGCACGCTAGGGGTCTGTTTAAATAGGATTATTTTATACCAGCAATTATAGATTAAAGACTACAATGCATTAGCAAATATTTGTTATCACATGTCATTTGAATTCATAGTAGCATTTAAATTAGAAACATGCGAGAAATTGCATTGTTTACGAAATCTAGTAAACTTGACACTTGTGATCGGTTTATACGAACTATGTGTGATAGCAATCGAATTGCCTTTATACTAATTCTAAATGGGCACCTCGTGTTTTTACACTGCAAAAGGACACATAAGATTTTTACAATATTTGATTGTTGGCATATATTGAAATAAACTGAGTTCTGAACTACTTGGTAAAAGATAAAGGAATTATTAATGAACAAAACAAAACAAAACAATTCTTGCCATCAAGTCGTTATAGGTAATAATATACTTAGACACGCGGCTTTTCTTACAATACATTAAGGAACACACATTCATGATCACATTAAATGGTCATAATCAAATGTAATATGTAAAAAGAACCAAAAAGAAATATCGCAACAAATTAAAATGCCCATTAAGTTGTTTTTACTCTGAATACAAGCAATCTGACATATGGAGAAACGGAAAATGATTTAAAATACATCCCGTCAAAATTGAAACAATACAGGACTCATCAAACGGGCTTATACAAACCATTGCTGACAGTGACAGATGCATCAGATTGGCTTTGTCTCTCATACAAATAAACTCTGCTCCACAGAGAGTCTGTATAATATACACGAATAAATGTAATATATAACAATCAAAATAGAAAACACTTCAAATATGACATTTTATATAATAGAATGTTCAGTTTTAGTTATTAGATATTTGTTTTAGTTTTTAGATATGACAATATTTGCCATTGCTTGTTTGATTTATATACTGTACAAAATAACTTTAGCACTTGAAATACATGCCAGTTCCAAAGCTGATATACGAAGTTGTGTATGTTTAATAAAGTGGCATATATTTGAAAAATAACAATTCTACAAAAAGTCATTTGTAAACAATGTCGGTGATAAAAAATAAAGCAAATATGCTCGAAACACAAGCCTAGATGTTATCGCAAATTGTTCTCAATTCAACGAAGGGAGGTTATTTTAAAATAAAGAAATTTGGAACGTTTTTGTTTGAGAATAACAACGTTTTTTAATACAATTGAGCCGATTTTAAACACCAACATAGTGGGCAATTCTTGTCAATACCAAACATTACATTTGTTTCAAAGCAATGCTTTGTAAAACGAAATGTTTTTTTCTTTTTTATTATATGGGAGGTAATTCTGGTACTTCGCTTAGAAAATGATCAAATAGCATTTCTTAAAAAATCTTTATCTAGCATTTCTAAAAGTGTCAAACTATTATATCAATGTTCATTCGAGTAGCGTTCAGATCGTAATGCAACTGAGTTTATACAAAAATAATAACAACAATGCTGATCATTTATATAAATTTCATTCCCTCAAAGTAATCGCCATGAACAGATATACAACTTTTTAAACGACCAAACCAATCCTGGAATACTAAATACATACACACATAATGACATTTAACATAAAATACTACATCTTTTCATGAACACAACTATTGAATAATGATGGAATATCAAATTTTTAGAAATTGGCACAACAGTGTCAACAAACGTGTCAATCCTTCTCGGGAAGTGGACAATTCTTTGGCGGCAAAACTTACACACCCGAAACAAACGTCTATCTGTGTAGAAGCGAAACAAGCGCCAGTCGGAATATAATCATAACTCTGATCAGATTGGTTGTTTTACCTGATTGAAGCGTAGAAGAAGCGAGCATCGTTATTGCATTTTACTGTTATTATGCTAATCAAAATTAAGCTTTTGTTATGTTTTATTATGTTGTTCATTTTACTGTGATTATAATGCCATCTTTGTGGCCCATGATTGGAAATAAAGTTATTCTATTCTATTTGTGGGTCGGAGAACCAGAATAAACCGAAACAAGCATCTACCTGTGTAGAACAAGCGGTTACTTCCGCTTAGCCTGGTTCCTGGTTCCCTTGGAACCAGGCTAAGTTCCACTAAAACAAACGAAATGAGTACATAGGCTAGCACCCAGAGGTGCAAGCCAAAAATACCAGTGAGCAGACATCCCACGTATGATATTTATTTTTTTAAAAACGCATGACATTTTCCCCATATTTGGTTTGCTTACGGTTCAAACAAAATTGTAAAAACAATAGTCATACATGAGTTTTTCATTGATACCTGTAGTTTTTATTAAAATTGCTAGAAAGTTAAATATATCAAGAATTGAATTGAATTGGATTTAATATCAGCACCAACAGCTAAGGTCATATGCGACTTTCCAGCTTCGATTGGTGGAGGAAGACTCCAGGTGCCCCTTCGGGCAAATTTCGTGTACGGTGAGGGGCACCTGTATAGAACCACCGACGTTCTGCAAGCCAGCAGGGATAGCTTCCTCACATAAAGATACCTATGCCCAAGAAGGATCGAACCCACAGCGGTGAGGAGCAAGTGATTTGAAGACAGAGACTTTACCACTCGGCCACTGACGCCCTAAATATATCATGAAATATAAAATCAAAATAACAAATAAAAACTAAAAATCATTACTGCGATCAATTCTAATGTTATTTACGTATATTACTCGTTTCGCAAATGCAGTGCTTAACGGCTCATCCGTGCAGTAACGGTTAGTTAGAGCTTTCCCAGAGATAGGGTTATAATATATAGGCATCCGGGAATTCGTATTAACGGGTAGTAACAATCTTTTAGTTCTGTAACGTGTTCAATAGGGAAATACTCCGATAAACTAAACAGTCCGGTTTACGTCCCCATCTGGCTAACGAGGCGGCTGGTACATGCGTTGCTTAAGAACATTCCAACGAAACTTGTTTCGCATGTGAAGCTTGAACCAGAGATCGCCAAACCGGCACCCATATAACATATCAGATATGTATTGAAGGTATCAACAATTCATTTTCCTTATCAATTGACATTTGTTATCAATTGCCGTTCCTTATCAACTGACTCTATAAAATAACCATTATCAATTTTGAATTTTTATTCAACAAAATCGAGAAATAGTAACCTGATTGAGGGCACAACAAGACAAGACTTGAGACAAACATCAAACGTCGCCGTCCTTTTGGGCTTTGGATAGACGTCATCATAGGGTCCGCAGACTGTCCGGTCATCGCACAATTAAAGAGGAAAGCATAGTGGCGAACTGTAAATGGGTCCAACACCAAGCATGCAGTGCGTTGCAAAATGATAGGGTCATAACCTCTTTTGATAAACCATTTAACAAGTGTAACAAAGATAGTATGAAAGTGATCATGGCCAAGGATCTTACGAAGTTTGTAAATCACGTCTACATAGAAGTCAGGTTGTGATAGTCCTTGTCGCAGAAGAGTCTTAAATTTCTTTTATATTTGGAAAGAAGATCAGGCTTACGATAATACAATTTTTCAAAGGTTTTACGAAGTTTATGGTAACGGTAACCCTGATGGAGTAGCTTTTTAGTGATACAAAGATTACGAATATTAAAGTCCTCACCTCGCCTTACCTTATAAACTCTAGAAAAACGAATAAGTTGATACACATAAAAAAGTTGTTCGGGGAATATCCCCTAAAACGGGATAATTAACAATATCAAAATTAAAATCATCTCTCTTGCCATATATTTTGCTTTGTTATTTCACCATTTTCAATGGAGAGATGTAAATCAAGAAAAGAAGCGTTAGCATCAGAAATATTAGCTTTATTAAGTTGAAGTTCTTTAGGGTATATATTATTAACCATTGAGGAAAAGAAAGGGTTGTCAATGTTTAATACGCCATCCAGATTCCGAGAGGTGTCATTAAAGGCCTCAATAACATCTTCCTTGGTATCTGGTGAAAGACTCAACATGAAATCTCTTTCATAGCAATATAAAAACAAATCTGTGACAAGGGGTTCACAGTTCATACACATAGGGATACCAACAATTTGTCTATAAACGGTCTACTATACTGCTGCTTGGTTTATAAGAGAATATAAGCTGGTGGGGATTTCTTTATTTACACTGTTTCAATTTAATGGGATGACAATAGTGTATGAATGAGGTTTGCTACACCCGTAACACATCTTTTAAAGACCTAGCGGGGCATTTTATTACAGTAAGTGCTAAGGTGGTTCCCCTTTTGTCAGCCCGTTCATGTTTATGATGAACATATTGGACTTTTAACCAATATTTTTAGGAAAAACACTATAGTGCTTTGACATTTTAATTATACAACATACGGTCACACTTTTGAACATGCTTCACCGGAATACATTTAAGGTAAATATTTATTTTGTATAGATAATACAAACAAGCTTTTAAAAAAATCAATAAAGCGATCCTTGCTTTTATTGTTTATTATCGTATTGTATATATATATATATATATATATATATTATATACATGAATCTCTTACGAGATCCCAATTTCGAAAGTTGCCGTAGTGAGTTCAAATTCTCTCCCTTTATTATATATACCTGAATTCACAGTATCCCCAGATCCGGCACCTTTCATTGTCACTGTCTCAATATAGCTGTGTGTGGTTGAACGCTTAAATGTGGCCCACTCATATGAGCTATAATTGCATGTATGTATGCGTCTATATGTTAAGTGTGCCTTCAGACGAGTATGTTATGATGTAGAGATACAGTTTATCAACGTGTGTTGCAACTACCTTTTTTAAGGAGTGAATATATACGCTTGATTTCTGTGTATCTCGTCATAGCTAGGCGCCCTGCCGTAGTTCGTCCGAAGGTTGTCTGTCCTTGGTAGTTCACAAATATTTCTCCCCATATATAATTCTGCCTTGTGTACATGAATCTCTTACGAGATCCCAATTTCGAAAGTTGCCGTAGTGAGTTCAAATTCTCTCCCTTTATTATATATACCTGAATTCACAGTATCCCCAGATCCGGCACCTTTCATTGTCACTGTCTCAATATAGCTGTGTGTGGTTGAACGCTTAAATGTGGCCCACTCATATGAGCTATAATTGTATGTATGTATGCGCCTATATGTTAATTGTGCCTTCAGACGAGTGTGTTATGATGTAGAGATACAGTTTATCAACGTGTGTTGCAACTACCTTTTTTAAGGAGTGAATATATACGCTTGATTTCTGTGTATCTCGTCATAGCTAGGCGCCCTGCCGTAGTTCGTCCGAAGGTTGTCTGTCCTTGGTAGTTCACAAATATTTCTCCCCATATATAATTCTGCCTTGTGCACATGAATCTCTTACGAGATCCCAATTTCGAAAATTGCCGTAGTGAGTTCAAATTCTCTCCCTTTATTATATATACCTGAATTCACAGTATCCCCAGATCCGGCACCTTTCATTGTCACTGTCTCAATATAGCTGTGTGTGGTTGAACGCTTTAATGTGGCCAACTCATATGAGCTATAATTGTATGTATGTATGCGTCTATATGTTAAGTGTGCCTTCAGACGAGTGTGTTATGATGTAGAGATACAGTTTATCAACGTGTGTTGCAACTACCTTTTTTAAGGAGTGAATATATACGCTTGATTTCTGTGTATCTCGTCATAGCTAGGCGCCCTGCCGTAGTTCGTCCGAAGGTTGTCTGTCCTTGGTAGTTCACAAATATTTCTCCCCATATATATATATATATATATATATATATATCACTCTATGTTAAGCTGGAAAACCCATTGCCGTGGAAGTTTATCATCTATACAATAGGAAGGGTTGCGGACACGCAGTTACAAAAAGCAAAGCCAGCTAGGACGAGAGAAACGGTTCAGTTATGCAGTTATGCAATATGGTAAGGCATTTGCATTTGTGGTGCTTACTTATTTTATGTAAACATGTTTCTACATATCGGAAGCAATGTCAATATGCCTTATCCGAATTGTTTGCAAGACAGAGCAATTTTGATGACTGTGGGTATTCTGACGGCGTAGGGAATAATTGATATTTGCAGACTGAAGAATTACTTTTGTAGGTGCATTATACGTAGTCGCAATCATCGTGTTCGTATCTAAACTTCTACAATATGGAAATGAAGTATTACAGTTTACTCACAGAATATTTTATTTTCTCTAATTGAGTAGTTGATTATTATTTGCGGCGCTTGTGCCAAGGTTTGTTTTGACTTTTCAGACATATTTCGACTAGTATCTAAATTGTAAAACAGGCATCTTCAGTGATAACAAAACAAGTAGTCTTTTCGAAATCGCAGTAAAAATGAAACTTGCACTGGGGAATGTCGTCGTTGATCGGGAAGATTATTTGAGACGTAAACCTAGCTTCGGTTTTATATTATACAGTTTAACATCACGTAGGAGTAATGTATCTGTGCGAAATGATGGATTATATGTTGATACGTTTAGAGGCTTTAAATATACTTATTTTTCATTTTAAATACACATATGATGTTCTCAGGTTTTTCCAGTGAAATATGACTGTAAATCATCTGAAGGTCATGTGTTTTAATGAATCGCGAGAAAGGAAAACATTTTTTTCGGGAAAGTTATAGTGCTACCTACGTTCAGGTACGAAGTGCAATACTCGGTAAAGCAAATGATGTCCTCTCTTAAATTTGATCGTTTCAATACCTGAATTTGCCATGAGTTTTTGAACATGAAATAACAAATAAAGACAGCCTACGTGTGTTTTGAGTAGTTTTAAATATAATCAATCTTCTCACAAACTACGTAGATCTTTCTCTAAATCCTACCGCCGCAACGAGGGCCTGCTGGAAAAGTACAACACCAACCTTAAAACACTTCTGCGACTAGGCATATCACAACCCTTATTTTATGGAGATGTGGTCTATAAACTTCGAAAGTTAAAGGGGTCTGACGGGTTTCCTGACCGCTTTACAAATTTAATCAGGAAGTTCGTCAGAAAAGGATATAACCCATGTAAAGTGATTGACCCCTCTACAGTCTGTCATTACTCTTCACTTGTGCGATGACTGGACTACCTCTTGGGACTCTATGATTGTACCTACTAAAACCCTAACTAAGGGAGGTGGGTGCATGAGCTTTCGTCCCTCGGGTTTTCTGGTCGTACCCTAGATTGGTTTTCTTTTTAGCTGCAACTACTATGGTTGTTCAGTACGATTCTGGATACATCCTGAGATGGTTGTTATTTTGTATGTATATCTTTAGTTAGTTTCTCTGGATGTGGACTTTATTGTTAGAGATTTCCTTTTGATGGGATGTAGTTTTGTTTACACTGCCTTGTCTATTTGGGCGCTGAAGACAGGATACTATCGAGGATTGTGCGCATATAAAATCGATTCAAGCTAATCAGTAGGCCTTATTGACTACTGACCGTTCCAAGTCGGTAACCCTGTCTTCACCACCCTTTCTGTTGTTTTTTGTCTCTTTCATTGTAGTTTCAAGTCCTTGTTTGCAGTACAGTGCGGACCTACGATGCCATTGTGTTCGGACGCTGTGGTTTCTATAGGACCCTATATATCATTCTGATTATTAATCATAACGCAATTGAAATCGTATTAATGTTTCTGCCAATAAGCTCGTTTTGTTATTGTTTAATTCATTAACAATATATGCACATCGATTGAATGAATTAGTATTTTACCTTCAAGGAAAGTAAGGATCATGTGTTCTTTAAAGTTACATTAAATGAAAGAGATCCCAGCGGCAAAACTTTAAAAAGTATTTCTAATAAAATAAATAATATCATCAATTTGGTGCATATGTGCCTATAAGACCTTACTAAACTAAAAGGCAAGAGAATAATTGTTAATGGGAATGTTTAAATATTGTTTGGTACGTACCTTACTGCAATTATCAAAAATCTAGACCTACAACATGTTAAGAAACGTATTCTATAAATTAACAAAAGATAATTGAATGAATAGTAACATTTAATGCACTCAAAAGAAACATGAATCCTGGAAATTGTAAATGGTTTAAAATGTACCACATCGGACGTTTTCAGGAAATTCAGTAAACCTGACACCTGTAATAGGTTTATACGAACCATTGGTGACAGTAATGTAAATTAGATTGCTTTTCTAACACAATAAATGCGTCATGTGCCTGCTACAAAACTCAATTTAAATCTAATTCCGTCTTCCAAGGGAATACAAAATACGTTCTTGTAAATTTGACACTTTATCTAATTTCATGTGCGATTTTGAATTAGTACATTCTTTGATTTATATCGCATGTTCTATTACAAAAGCATATCGATATTTATTTCCCCCATCTCGCTCGTTATTGCCACAAGCTCGTAATCAGTATTCCTAGAGACTAGAATGCTAATACAATCACAGACCAGAGAGGAAATTAGCAGACTCGGTTTTATTGAGTCTGTTCATGGGAGATAATATAATTTGCAACACCTCTCACATACACTAGTACCGTCTTAAGCGGTATTCACCTTCAAAATCACTAAATTGAGCTTAAAATATGAAACCACCAATAATTTTCCCGATTGACAACAATGTTAAAATGTCATATGTTAATGATTTGCTTCAACTCAAGTATGGATAATGCAGCAGAGTAATTTTCATATAAAAACGGTTTTCCATTTGAAAAATCACTAGAAAAGGTGGGGTCACAAGACAGTTCACTTTTATGTAAAGAGGTCAAGGGTACAGCTTTTCTCATTGATAGTTGCTCACAACGCGTATGCATATATTGGAAATTTGCAAAATGTTAACTTATCAATACACTTCTTATAAATACAACAATAAAATCGAATGGACTTGGGCTGTTTCCCTCTACTTATACTGTACTTTTACAACAAAATAGGAGGGAATACTTTTTACTGTACAAACTATATTCAACTACGTCTCAGAGCTATATATGCAATTGGTGGTGGCAAACCTTAATGATCTCAAAGGATCAATGAGTAATAACACTGCGGATTTATAGTCGTGCCGACAACACTAAACAAACGCTAGTGTTAATATCAATAAATAGTGAACGACACCAGGGTGTACAACATGAACTACGAGGCCCATCACAACACATTAAGGTCGTTGTACAATAACTGCTTTCCCATAGGCCACAATGCAAGCTTTTTTGAAGATAAAAAATAAAAATAAACATACAAATTCAAAAAGATGCGTCTTATTTTTAAGGTAAGTCCAAGTCCAATGTGCTAAAAGTTAAAATTCAGCATGTTTCCCCTACAGAACTTTCCATGGGGACCACCATATATGTCTATTTGTTTACGTCCAAAACCGCAGTAAAGATTTTCCTGTTTTTGCGTGGGTGTTAATGTCACATACATTTGGTAAAAATAAATGCTCTCATTTTAATAAATGTTATTTATTAATTAATTAACAACTCTGAAAATGTATTTTGAAACATTCATCTGGCATGGTTTAATTCTTGTGACCTTTCACTTCTGGCTCAGGTCACTCCTAGAAAGGGGCGTGGCCAAGCTAAAGCTAAATTTAGGATACCGCAACCTAACACTATCCATGAAGTGTAATTTTACTCTAAATACAAACAATCTGACACCTGAAACAAGAGAATTAATAACAGTTTTATATGCATCTTATCGGGCATTTGAAAGTAACAATGATTTATGTTCATATCTTTTTCCCCCAAAGGGCCAATACAAATAACACTACTGATCTGAGACAATTTACATCCGCCACACAGCATTAAACGAACGTTATTGTGAATGTTAATAAATACTGGAATGGGAGAACCATTTGAAGCAACACACAACCAAGATAATGCTGTAGAATACTCGGCATAATATATTATATAGAGTGGAGTCTTGGTATGGAGTCTTGAATTTTTAACATGAACATTTTAAAGAAATTTAATAATAATTGCATGTGAAAATAAAGTAACTCAAGTAAATGTATTAGTTTCTAAAAGTTATTAACTGTACGGAAAAATAAGACTCCAAAATTAGACTCCAAAACCTGACTCCAAAATATTCGCTCCAAATTTGACTCCACGGCTACTCCAAAATGTAAATCCATGGTCACTCCAATTATTCATTCCACCACACTCCAAGACTCCACACAAAGACTCCACTCTATACAATATACTATGCCAGAATACTCTGTTTTATTGAATCTGTTTGAGAGAGGTAATGTATAACACCTCTCACGGCACCTAGCTTTATCATCATACACATTACATCATTATTCGCATTATAATTTGAAACGTCAATCATTAGGTTGCACTTCCGGTTTTTGGATATTCTATAACGCGTCGCTTTCGATTAGTTTTAGAAATCGTCAGTAATATGGCAGAGAATAATGTTGATAGAACGGTATCATATATGAATTTTAAAACTATGTTAATATAATTTATTTATAAGAAAATAAAACATTAATTTAATAATGTCTTTTTTTTAATCTTTATTACATATACTAGTTCTGTTTATTTATAACAAAACTCATTAAAAATACAATTTATAATTTAATAGATACTTGGACTATCTTTATGTTTCTGTCTGGCTCTTCTGGCTCGTGCTTTTCTTAAGGAAAGAAGGAGCATGGTATTTAATTTTGCTCAATTCACAACATTGAATAATGGGGCAGACACTAACGTATGTATATATTATGATTTAAGAAGACACATGACTTAACATCATTATTCAAAAGTTTGTTGCCAAACAGGGAATTATTT
This sequence comes from Cyrtodaria siliqua, assembly GCA_037043455.1. NCBI lineage: Eukaryota > Metazoa > Mollusca > Bivalvia > Adapedonta > Hiatellidae > Cyrtodaria > Cyrtodaria siliqua. The sequence continues at coordinate 75,524 of JAWPHD010002200.1, forward strand.
TGTGTTGTTGACGAAATATCGTAATATAATAGAACTTTTAAATTGTGTTATGACAAGGATGGCTTTCTAACTTAATGTGTGTAGTTTTTAAGTTGATTGAATAATAGTAGAGTCTATATTAATTTCTATTAATTAGTGAGAATATATAATATTTTGCAGATTCTGTGAACATCTGACATTGAGAATACCAATATAATTATATTTGATATTTGAGGACATGTTTTGTGAGAATCTTCAACTTGAGAATTATTTCAGAAATTTATTTGAGAATTGTAATTGTTTGTGACATGTTTTATGAGAATCTTAAATTTGAGAACTATTGGAGAACTGTAATAGTTTGTTGAGACTATTGAACTTGAGTTTAGAAATGTTAGGACATGTATTCAAATAACTGAGAATATGGGATATCTGACCATGAGAGTATCATACTCTTGAACTATTGGAGAACTATTTGAGAGCTTTATTTAAGAACTTGAGAATATTTGAAAACTTCAATAGCTTATTGGGACTATTGGACTTGAGATAGATATAGAAAAGTAAGTAACATATAACACGAATCATTTCGCTAATAACAATCATAAAAATTCAATCTTTAATCTTAACTATAGGAACAGCTCAAAACAATTTGCACATTGGACTTGGACTTATTTAGAAAATAAGACACATCTTTTTGAATGTATATGTTTAGTTTTATTTGTATCTTCGGAAAAGCTTACATTGTGGCCTCCACCCAACCAACCCCTCCACCGCCCCCCCCCACACCCCCTCCCCCCAACGCCCCTCCCCCAATCCCACAGCCCCATGGAAAGTTTTGTAAAATTTTGTAGAGGACTGAAACATGCTGAATTTTAACTTTTAGCACATTGGACTTGGACTTATCTTGAAAATAAGACACATCTTTTTGAATTTGTATGTTTAGTTTTATATGTATCTTCGGAAAAGTTTGCATTGTGGTCTATGGGAAAGCAATTAGTGTACCGCAACCTACAACTACAAACTTGAAATGTACAGCAAACATGCTTTGGCGTAAGATGTAAGAAACTATCAATAAACATAAAACCAAGAAATGCAATGCATACAATATAAATCAAACACGCAATGGCAGGCAGTTTCAAATATAATTGCTGAAAGCTGAAAGTTTCCAAAAACAATATGCCTCTCATTTGTAATAATGTTTACTTTGTTGTATTGTACGTACAGATGCATAATGGCCCATTTTGTATTTAGTATGTTTCACATCTCGTTGGGATGCGTTTAAACGAGTTAACATTCATCTTACTTATAATCAAATAACTTTTTTATTAATTGAGATGTTCAGGTGTTACTGAATTAATAAATATTAAACATTGAACATGTTCAAATTATGTGGCAACTGTAAGAAACCCTTTTCCCCCACACACATTACGTGGTCTCGCCTTAACCGCAATATCCTGTTTAAAATGACCAATTAAATGTTTTAATTTTACAATATGCAAGCTTTATAAGCCGAATTTAAGGTTTGATTTCATAAGGTTTGATTTCATATCCCCAGTCAACCCCGTTTTTGCTTCTTAGAGAAATTTGATACTTGGACCACGTAATGTTTAGAGATTGCTAATTGTTGCCAAATAACGATACTGTGGTTAAAAAGGCCGATATTTCCCGTTTACACAGTCAAGTGTCAATTACCTTAAATGTATTTTGAAAGACTGTCCTTTCTATTTAAATTATTTACTTTTTTGCAGCATGAAATGTAAAATTCGTCGTGCAATTTAACCCTCGTGAGTTTTAAAATAGACGTTACTGAGGGGATATCAGTTTAACTATCTGAATTAATTGATAATAAAAACTGGCATTTAATGGAATACGTCATTCTAGGTTATCGGAAAGGCCAGTACTGCCACTACGTTACCATCATGAATGATTGATATTATAATAAGTTATGCGTCGCATTTAATAACATTTCAGTCTGCTTTGACAGTGTGTGTCAGAGACGTCAATGTTCAATTTTATAGCGCCGCCAAACTGAAATTCTACGCATAGACACGTGTCATGATACCCAACTCAGTCACATACTGACACGGGTCCGTATTCAGTCCCTATTTTAACTGGTAATAACTCGTGAATGTGAATGAGTCACGTGTGAAGTAGTTTCAAATCGACGAACTCCCCAAACGTCAGTATATAAGCAGAAATCGATGCGTAAAATTTCACATTTTTACTTAGCCTCCGTACAGTTGACATCGATAAATATACGGCTTCAGAAAATATGTGATCAAAAAACATAGTAGCCCGGAACGGGATTTGAACCACAGCCGTGCACTTGTAAATCTTGAAGGATGTACGCTGAGCCACTAGACCACGACTATTTATTGGTATGTTGTAGCGTTTTTAACACTAAATAAGCATTACCTAATAACAAGCGCGCACACATATACTCATCAAACGCTAAATAACAATAAATACTGATAAAGGTGATCCTTTGTGAGCAACAAACACAATTAAGAGAATAAAGCAGCAGACTCGGTTTTATTGAGTCGAGCTCTGGTTGTTTAGAGACAAAGTATCAGTTTCATATTGATAACATATAATATTATAAATGGCAATATTAATTTACAAGTGCGACAAGATGGACTACATATTTATTGATCCATCTTGAGTTACGTTCAATTATGTTAAGTTATTATGCCTCATAGTAAATGGTAGTTAATATACCATTTTCTCAAGTAGTGGATAGAGCACCGGACTTGAAATTAGAAGGTCGTGTGTTCTTTAGCCCCAAACGAGGCTAACTTTTTTCTGTAAGACTTACTGTTACCTTAGTATAGGTACGATGTGCACTGGTCGAAGTATACACTTGGTGTAAACCCGGTATCAGCGCAAATGGATTCTCGACGAAAACCACTCACGGTTGCTCATCGACAGTGGTATCGGTTTCGCCAGGAATAGTCAATGAGTCTCAACGATGTCTGTTTACAAACGTGGATTTTGAATGAAAATGCTTCTTTTTTCTTTTTTTTGAATTTTCTTTTTAGAGAGTTTTCCACGCGAAATACATTCTTTTATACGCTAATATGACTAATTATGTTTAATAAAAGTGTATTGCATAATTTCTATACAAACCACATTTTATACAACAACATATAAAATGAAAAAAAACTTCAAAACCTATAGCACTTTAATACATTATGCTTTATCAAAAGGTGTATACAAACCAGTAGAAAATAATTAGATCATGTGGTTTGTCATAGGTTAAATAGAACTGTGTTTTTAAAAAAAAATATGCAAGTAACGGTTTCTCCCTGAAAGTCTCACGGCGTCTCGACGACAACATTATTAATGTAACGGTTACTAAACAACGAATTTTCTCTTTTCAGAGTCTAACTAGCAGGTTATTCGTTGTGGTTTTCATCATGTACATAAGCGGTTAGACACTGTATCGAACATCACAGGGACTGCATAAAACAATAATCAAAACAGTTGAATCAAATTACGGATTAATTATAAAACTATTCCATTTAACATACACGGAAAGGATACATAGTGTGATTCATATCAACTTTAAGAGGCTACGTGCGTACACCAAGCTGCCTACTCTTCATTAGGAGTACAATTTAAACTATGAACACAACCATCATTATGAGGTGTCGTGCTACCTTTGTAAACACCATTATTTGATATCGCCTATTCCAATAGATGATATCACCAATTGATGTTATTAATAAAACCATTACATACATCAATTCATTCGGCTTGTGTAGGCTAGTGTCAAAGACTTGCGACGCTGCTAAATCTCAATATGTCCGTCGATGAGCACATATTAATATCATGTTTTTAATATTCCATATGTATGATATTGTAGTGTAACGTTTGTATTGACTGATGTACTCGATAAAGGGAGAAGTAGCATGAAATGAGAAATTTGGAAATCGCCGAACAAGATAAATACAAAAATTTTGCAGTCTCGGTTTGATTGAGTCTGTTCATGAACTGTAGTGAAAAAAGCTTGCTACCGTCTATGCCCTCTAGCCCCGGTTGATCATTACAATTAGCGTTTCGATTTATTTTCCCGTATTATTTTGACTTTAAACATGCTTGCAAATATTTAAATACAATGTTGATTGTTCAACTTTTCTTCGTTATTCTACCATGGGTTTGAATGATGAAATATAATCAACAGTTAGTAATATGCAAAAAAATAAGCAATTTTCCTTACACTATTCTTATAAGTAATATTAAACAAATGCATTTTTATGTAAAAAAAACTTAAGCTTGTCTAAGCCCGATTGCCTTGTGTCCGTTGAAGGTGGACTCATCACTTTCATATTCCATAGATGTACTAACATATACTTCCTTTATGCATATGGAAGATCCTTGCTCAAAAGAAACCTCCATCACACGCTCAAACCTACTGGTACCTACGATTCCCTCCATGAATCAATACTTTTATTGTCGTAGAAAATCCGATACGCTGTAAGGGAGAAACTGTGACATTAGAATTGCAATCGTCAGGACACCGTGACCGTTTCATACAATGGGATTGATATGCCGAATAACTACATAATACAGGCAGTATTGACTTTTCGTTGAGCAACCGAGACTGGTTTTCGTCGAGAATCCATTTGCGTTGATACCAGGTTTACCCCCAGTGGTATGTACAGTAAATGATTTCCTGCGATATATTTGCTCGCTTAAATACCCGATTTTGATATGAGCTGGTGGACATGAAGTACAAATAAAGACACGCCTACAAAGAAATAATCGATTGATGTAGAGATTCTGTACATATTAATTAAGATTTTTACATATTTTCAAATATCCTTATTAACCTCTCAGCGACACTACAGAGCAACTCTTTTAAGATATTTTTAGCTAAGGGGTTTATTAATCCATAGCATTATTAAAACTATAAAGAAGATGTCTTATAACGATAGAAAAAGGATACATTTTGACTTGTTAGTATACTGCTTAGAAGCTTTCTGAATACGGACCCTGGTCGAACAGTCCTAGCACTACCCTTTATATAATGAACATCAAGCAAAGGAGCTACTAGAAGTCCTTGATGTGACTCTACCATGTGACTCTACCACTACGTCACCTCTGTGTCCCTTATAAGTATAGATACTTTAGTCATGCAGAATGCCATATGGCTCATGAGAATACATGCTATCATTATATAATTATCTGAACAGTTGCCGAATAGAGCACATATTGCCACACAATGGCATTTTTAAAGATAAATATGGTCCATTTTTAAAGGTTTTGACAAGTACAAATCCGACATTTTCTTTAAATATGCGATAATACACCCAACATACATGGTGAGTTGTCACCTCGACAATAAGAGATACCTCATAAACTTACTTATATTATTCTAACAATTTATCGAATGTGTTCAGCTAGGAACCAACACGCTTGGTACCTTTTAGTTTTCACATGAAATCTGCAAATTAATCTATATTTTTTCTAGATATAATCTAGGCATATCAATAAATACTGAAAAGTGGATTGGATTATATCAGTTTCAAGAAACTTGCTGCATACTGCTAATATTGATATGTCATGTTTAAAATGCGTCTCCGTAAGCAATCTTTATAGAGTTAACTGTATTGATACGAGTTGTTTTCGAGAAGAAATGCAATTCGTCGAATTATATCGCTAAAACTGACTGAAATGCTGAAATTTCTATGACAGCACTTCAACATATTCCCCACGATTAGAAATGCATAGTTTTAAACTGTGAATCCATTCCTGGAAAGCGTCACGGTAGGCTCCCACTGATTTATAGATGAATGATATCTGCTGCCCGAAAGACAGTTTTTCATTTGTGGAAATAGGGTGCTAGGTCTGCGGAGTACCGGGATGTGGAACGACTGTAACCTTTTCCGACTTCAGGAAATTGATTGATTGATTGAATTTGATTTTATAGTCGCACCAAAAGCTAAGGTCATACGGCGACTTTCCAGCTTCCACTGGTGGAGGTAGACCCTCCGGGCAATTTTCGTGCACGGGCGGGCACCCAGGTAGAACCACCGACGTTCCACAAGTCAGCTGGATAGCTTCCTCACATAAATATTCCTAGGCCCATGAGGGATCGAACCTACAGCGGTGAGGGGCAAGTGATTTCAAGTCAGAGACATTATTCAGGAAATTGATTACAACTTTAGATTTATGAGTCGGTGCATTGTCATGTAAGAGACGAACATATCGGAAACCTGTTGTTGGGAGCCGTTTTTGGAAGTATTTCTTCAGTTTTTAGGTGTATTGATCAAAGATCAGCAGAGCTTAAGCAGTGGTGCGATGTCCGTCGACCGTCCGTCCGTCTGTCCGTCTGTTTGTCTGTCCGTAATTTATTTTTGCAGCGACTACTACTCCGAAACGACATCATGAAACTTTACAGGAATGTTACCCATGATGTCTAGTTGATCCTAGCAAAACTTCACGTGGTTGTGAAATCCAAATGGCAGCCAAAGCTAAAAATAGATTTTTAAAAAACAAAATTGCAGCGACTACTTCTTGAAAACTTTAAGTGATACTGATATGGGACTTTTTTAAATTATCACCATGACATGATGTTGGTCCTTGTCGAAAATCGTTTTGATTTGACGTTAAATTTGACGTTAAACTTGCGTGCTAGCGACCATCTTTGTTTACATAGAGTTATATAGTAAAAACTTGTAGTTACTACTCTTCTGAAACAACTTGACGAATTTTCATAACATTCACAGAAATGTTGCTCTTGATGTCTTATTAATCCTAGCAAAAAGTTTGGTCGGCCGAAAATTCAAGATGGCCGACATGACTAAAAACAGATTTTTAAAAAACAAGTTTGTAGCGACTACTTCTTGAAAACTATAAGTGATATTGATGTGGGACTTTTTTAAAAAGATCAGCATGACATGATGTTGATTCTTGTCTAAAATTAATTTGATTTAACATTTGTTTACATAGAGTTATATAATAAAAACTAGAAGTGACTACTCCTCTGAAGCTACTTGACAGATTTCCACGAAAATTCACAGGAATGTTGCTCTTGATGTCTAATTGATCATAGCAACATTTAAGTTCGGCTGGAAATTGAAGATGGCCGCCATGGCTAAAATATTTGTTTAAAAAAAAGGTTTGTAGCGACTACTACTAAAACTATAAGTGATATTGATATTGGACTTTTTCTAAAATGATCAGCATGGCATGATGTTGATCGTTGTTGAAAATTATTTTGATTTGACATTAAGTATGGCCGTGTTATATAATAAAACTAATAGCGACTTCTCCTCTGAAACTACATGACCGATGTCATGAAACTTATGTATGTTGCTATTGATGCCTAGTTGGTCCTAGCAAAATTGTTAAAAAATCAAATTTGTAGCTACTACTTCTTGAGTGATATTGATATGGGATTTTTTTTAAATGATCAGCATCACATGATGTTGGGCCTTGTTGAAAATTATTTTGATTCAACATTAAACATGGCTGCCAGTAGCCATCTTGTTCTACATAGAGTTATATAGAATAAACTTGTAGCGACTACCCCAGATTGTCATGAACTTCACAGGAATGCTGATCTAGACATAAAATCCTGTCAGTAGAGCTTCAAGATCATTAACCTCTTGTTTAAGAACCACATCATGCTAGAATCTGCCTTTAACAATTTTCCCCTTCGTTACTGGAACTTGTATGGTTAAACTGGATTTTGAAAAAAATTAGCATGCACTAAGTTCTTCGCCCTCTGCGTTTTTTGTTGTTTTTGGCAATAATAGTATTTTGGCATGTTTAGTTGCCCAGATCTTGTTAAGATCCTTTCTCACTGATTGGAAGTTATATACCCACGTTTCGTCACCAGTTACCACATTTTCAAATTGCCTTTCGTCATATCTCAGAAACATTTTCAGCAACCTTTTGGCAAATTTTATGCGTACCTTATTTTGCTCATCAGTCAAAAGGTGAGGTACCTATCGCGCAGATATCTTCCTAACATTTCAAATACGTTTCATAATGGAATGAAATGAACTGTGGATAGTGATAACCCTCTACAATATGAGCAATCTGACGCACAGTGTAACTTGCATCAGTTTCAATAAGCTGTCTCACTACATTTTTAGTGGTGGCGGTTATTTAACGGCCAGATTTTGGAGCATATTTCTTTTTCACAGATTCTACACAAGGTGCAAATTTCTTTTTCCAGCGCAGAACTGTTGCATAAGATTTACTCGTTTCCCAACCATTTCTATTTCAGTGGTCAACGACCGACTATATTGAAACGAAGATTATTTAGGAAACGGGTTTACCTACCCATTCATGTAAACATCACAGTGTAGGTATTGAATAGAGCTATCCATGTGTATACATGTCAATATAAAATTACACGTGCTTCTCGGGAAATTCGCAACACCCGTCGTATTTTGAGTTTTGCGACGGTATATCAGTCGTTTAATGATCGCACATTTTGTTTAAATACAACGCGTTAGTGGATCCGTTAAAATAAATGAATTTACGACCATTTTACGTCTGATATACTGCCACAAATTCAATATTTCAATACTGGTTAACCCGTTTTGAAAGCATTTCAGCGGTTTCAAGTTGACCTTTCTTCTCACAAACGCGTTCAAATAAAACTAGATAACGTCCGGTTTTTCACAGTTAACGTCATATAACTGGAAGTGTGACTGGTTATGCACTATTTAATTTGGCAGAATATAAACGGGTTTTGGTAGCCATTTGTCAAGTCTTGGTAAAGTTATTAAACGATCAAATTCCATGAAATCGTTGTATATCAAATGTAGGTAAGATTTTCCAATTATAAATATGATGTTTCTTCTATTACAATGTATTGATGTCTGAACAAGATATAGAAATATACTTTGAATTTTTATTGGACACAATATCTCCTTGATCTCATTGAATATGCCCTACCTAAATATATTTTAGGAGATTAAGTTTTGAATTCTATATATTTTTAGGGGAAATTATTTAAGCGTAAAGCAGTACTTAGGTTTTATTGTAATATTATGTTTGTTGAAGCAGTTACTCGTATTCTATATTGTATTTGCAACTGCTGGTGATACATAAATCATTGGAAAATTATTTTCTTCCCAACGGTCTGAAACCTCGTAAACGCGCACCCTTTAAAACACGCCTTGCTATGATCTGAGAGAAAGTTCATTTATATAATAGTGTTATGCAGTTGGTTTCTTATTTATATAGACATATTTTTATATTTCGGAACCAAGAATGTCGGGGAATTAGTGAGGTAACATGTCAATATCCTGTATCGAAATGTGCCGTCTAGACTCAGACACTTAGATGTTGTGTATTCAGATTAGGTAGGAAATTACGTAATATTTGCAGTCGGACTGAACTATTCTTTACCTTTGGAAGAACATTATCACAATCATCGACGTTGCACCTAAACATCCGAAATATTGCAATTCTGTCTCGCTATTTGCTCCTAATATATTTTATTTTATGTCTCTTATTCATAGATTCTAGTACACATTTACTGTCCGTGTCTTATTGGAATATATTAATTTATTTCGCAACATTGAGATAAGAGCTAGAGAATGAAATGTCATTCAATAAATGTCTACACACCTCAGCACAAATTAAGGCTTCTTGTCGCCAAGTAAGCAGCAGTGTTGCCAAAGAACGTTTCAAGGCTGTACCTATATTGTCATGCTTATTATGTTTATGGTATCCAATACGTTTCTTCTATTTCTTATTGTTATTGTTTGTTCTGAATGCGCCATTTTTTATGACGAGTATCTGTGAATGCTACGTTTCCTGTTCGATTCGTATACCTACGTATCAAGAGACTGAAATGTTATCATATACCATGGGATTATAAATAAAATTATGGACACAATAACTGCACGTATCCTTCATAACGTTTGTAGTTGCTTCGTAGTCGTTTTCTGTTGTTAACATAACATGTTTGAATACGCACAGTTCTTCCATAAATATAAAATAGAAGAGTGTCACAACAAAAAGTCGACAGGAAATGCATCACTCAAGGACCACGGTCAACTAGCAGCACGCTTAGAAAAAACACAAATTACGAAGATGAATAAAAGGCAAGATATTACATCACAAACACAGTAGGGCTACCGCCTTGGAACGGTCAGTGGCAAAAAAAGGCCGATGGGGATTTAATCCAGGGTCTAGGGTGCACACAAATTCACTCTTATCCTATTGTCGTCCCAGTAAAACGGGACAGTGTAAATAAAGATATCCCCGACAGGTTATATTCTCAAACAAGGCAGCATTACTATACAATATAAGTATAACACATAAATGATCATGTATATATAATATAAACACATCCTTAATTAGAAGAGTATGAGAGTTGACCTTTGGAAACGGTTAAACACAAACCATTTTCTGTTCGTATTTAGACTGGAGTCAAAAGTGTTTTACTTTGTGCCACTTAAATTCGTCATTTATAACTAACAATTGTACACGGTGTTTTTAAGATAACACAAAATTGAAAGGTCTACCGGCAACAGTGTGTCTTTAAATGAGTTTGCATTTAATAACTTATAATATATGAGCACGCTGTGGTCTGTTTAAATTGGATTATTTTATACAAGCAATTATAGATTAAATACTACAATACATTAGCAAATATTTGTTATCACATGTCATTTGAATTCATAGTAGCATTTAAATTAGAAACATGCAAAAAATTGCATTGTTTACGAAATCTAGTAAACTTAACACTTGTGATCGGCTTATGCGAACTATTTGTGACAGCAATCGAATTGCCTTTATACTAATTCTAAATGTGCACCACGTGTTTTTACACTGCAATAGGACACATAAGATTTTTACAATATTTGATTGTTGGCATATACTGAAATAAACTGAGTTCTGAACTACTTGGTAAAAGATAAAGGAATTATTAATGAACAAAACAAAACAAAAACATTCTTGCCATCAAGTCGTTATAGGTATTATAAATATACTTACAATATTACAATACATTAAGGAACACACATTCATGATCACATTAAATGGTCATAATCAAATGTAATATGTAAAAAGAACCACAAAAAAATATCGCCACAAATTAAAATGCCCATGAAGTTTGTTTTTACTCTGAATACAAGCACTCAGACACATGGAGCAACGAAAAAAGATTTAAAATACATCCCGTCAAAATTGAAACAATACAGGACTCATCAAACGGGCTTATACAAACTATTGCTGACAGTGACAGATGCATCAGATTGACTTTGTCACTCATACAAATAAATTATGCTCCACAGAGAGTCTGTATAATATACACGAATAAATGTAATATATAATAATCAAAATAGAAAACACTTCAAATATGACATTTTATATAATAGAATGCTCAGTTTTAGTTATTAGATATTTGTTTTAGTTATTAGATATGACAATATCTGCCATTGCTTGTTTGATTTATATACTGTACAAAATAACTTTCGCACATGAAATACATGCCCGGAGTTCCATAGATGAGATACGAAGTTGTGTATGTTCGGAGCCAATAATAAAGTGGCATATATGGGAAAAATAATAATGCTACAAAGTCATGTGTAAACAATGTCGGTGATAAAAATAAAGCAAATATACTCGAAACACAAGCTTATACGTTATCGCAAATTGCTCTCAATTCAACGAAGGGAGGTAATTTTAAAATGAAGAAATTTGCAACGTTTTTGTTTGAGAATAACAACGTTTTCTGAATACATTTTTGTGGATTTTAAACAACTTTAAACAACTTTCTTTTTTGAAAACCAAATCACTATCTAACATTTCTAAAAGCGTCAAACAATTATATCAATGTTAATACGAGTAACGTTCAGATTGCACAAAAATAATAACAAAATATCTGATCATTTTTTTAAATTCCATTCCGTCAAAGTAATCCCCATGAACAGATATACAACTTTTTAAACGACCAAACCAATCCTGGAATGCTCTCACAATAAGTACCGCGTTAGCCCTTGATAAGTCTGCAAAATATATTCGTGACGTTAACGTTTATTAGAATACTCGTCGTTCAACAGACAGAAACATAAATGTTACTATAAATAAATGTTCCTTTTAAAAGGAACGGCTTGCCGCGTAGGTAACTATAATGAGGAGGTGGGTGTAAATGGGGAATCTCATAACAGGACAGAGTTTGGGGATTACATATAACAATTAATTTAAGACAGTTAACAATAAATCAAATCAAATAACAGGTTAAGCTAGATCATCTTCGACGCTTGTTTGTTTCACAACAAATGTCTAGAACAGCTTTTCTAAAACAAATGATGCGGCAGCCATTTTACCTAGATTCTGGTATCGTTTCATTTTGGCTGATACAGACACACCTTCGAAGATAAACAGAACGGCCGAAATACACTAAATTAAAAAATAAAACAAAGAGGGAAGCTTCATCATTATATCGACAAACTAAATACGGGTGGTCAAAAATATTGTAATAACAAATAATTACAGACACGTGTTTCCGGTTTCATGTTTTTCCTGCACGCTTGTATGTACAATCAAGCGTCGAAGACGATTAAAACTAATACCTGGTAACAATCCCACCCATGACATGTTTACGACACGGGTCGGGGTGTGGGGGTGCGGGGTGTGGGGTGCGGGGGTAGTGATGGCGTGTTGGTGGGAATAACAGTAAATAAAATAAAATGAAAGGTATCAGAGACGTAACTATTAATCTACTTCTTAGATCTCTGCAGGTAACAATCCTAAATATGATATTTTTGTGATCAGGGTCGTTATATAAGGACTCTGTTGTGGTGTGGGCGAAGGAGAACAATGACCATATTTCGTCATTCGATCTAGATTGTGGGTAACACAAAACAGTACATAATTAGTTTCTGTACTGTTCAGATAACAACATTTCGCCAATAACAGCATAACAAAATACGCCTTGATCTTGTAATATCAATAACTTTGACATCAAGGTTTCAAACCTATACAATAGTTGATTGCTTCACTGCGCATGTCCCAGTTCACTTAAACTAGCCTTAGCTGTGGAGCAGTCTATTGTATCAGCTGTGTATGTGGAAGTATCAATTTAAGTTAAGGTAAATCAAATGGCATTACACATACAGTACTACATCTTTTCATGAACACAACCATTGAATAATGATGGAATATCAAATTTAAAGAAATTGGAATAACAGTGTTAACAAACATGTCAACCCTTTCTCGGGAAATTGACAATTCTTTGGCGGGAAAACGTACACACCCAAAACAAACGTCTATCTGTGTAGAAGCGGAACAAGCGCCAGTCGGTATATAATCATAACTCTGATCAGATTGGTTGTTTTACCTGATTGATGCGTAGAAGGAGCGAGCATCGTCATTTCATTTTACTGTTATTATGCTAATCAGAATTAAGCTTTTGTTATGTTTCATTATGTTGTTCATTTTACTATGAGTATAATGAGTATAATGCCATCTTCGTGGCCCATGATTTGAAAACAAAGTTATTTTATTCTATTCGTGGGTCAGAGAACCAGACTAAACGGAAACAAGAGTCTACCTGTGTAGAACTAGCGGTTACTTACTTGGAACCAGGCTAACTTCCACTGAAAAAACGAAATGAGTATAAAGGCTAGCACCCGGAGGTGCAAGCCAAAACAGTTCTTCCTTTTATACCAGTGAGCAGACCACCCATATTATGCTATTTACGTTTTAAAAACGCATGACATTTTCCCCATAGTTGGCTGGCTTACGGTTCAAACAAAATTGTATAAACAATAGTCATACATGCTGTGTATTTCATTGATACCAGTAGTTTTTATTAAAATTGCTACAAAAGGTAAATATATCAAGTATTGAATTGAATTGGATTTTATAGTAAGGCATATGCGACTTTCCAGCTTCCATTGGTGGGGAAGACCACAGGTCCCCTTCGGGCAATTTTCGTGTACGGGCGTGCACCTGGGTAGAACCACCGACGTTCCGCAAGCCAGCTGCTGGATAGTTTCCTCACATAGAGATTCCTAGCCCATGAAGGATCGAACCCACTTTGGTGAGGGGCAAGTGATTTGAAGTCAGAGAATCTTACCACTCGGCCACTGATGCCCTAAATATATCATGAAATATAAAATCAAAATAACAAATAAAAACTGCGATCCTAGTTATAATGTTATTTACGTATATTACACGTTTCGCATATGCAGTGCTAAACGGCTCATCCACGCAGTAACGGTTAGTTAAAGCCGCTCCAGAGATAGGGTTATAATATATAGGCATCCTGGAATTCGTACTAACGGGTAGTAATATTCCTATCGTTCTGTAACGTGTTCGAGAGGGATATACTCCGATAAACGGAAGAATCTGGTTTACGTCCCCATCTGGCGAACGAGGCGGCTTGGTACGTGCGTTGCTTAACAACATACCAACGAAACTTGTTTCGCATGTGAAGCTTGAAACAGGGACCGCCAAACCGGCACCCATATAACATATCAGATATGTATTGAAAGTATCAACAATTCATTTTCTTTATCAATTGACATTCCTTATTAATTGGCATTCCTTATCAACTGACTCTATAAAATAACCATGATCAATTCAACAAATTCGAAAAATAGGAACCTTCAGCTTTCGCATCAGGATGTCTCGTAACTTTCAAATTCAGGACTGTAGACGGGTTCTATTAGAATATTGAACGTTTATTTATTCCAAATGCATGCATTTAACACATGTTTAACAGTGTTTTGGTCGACATAAAAACTACCAGGAAAATAAAAAATAGTTTTCACACTTTAAAAAAGTGTCTTCAGAATCACGGTAATAACGTTAATAACGCTAACGTTATCTGCGATATTTACACTAGTTAGAAATCCAAACTGGCAGTAATATAAGGATATTACATGTATGTTTAACGTATCATACACCACAATATAAATTTTATTATATGAATTGAAAACTTACAAAACTATCATGGTAAATTTTCATTTTCACCTAACAAACAAATGTGATAAGGATGCATGACATTTAACCTCGATTTTCTCTCTTTACCTGCAAAATCAGGGCTAAACACGGGTACCATGAAAAAGGCTAGGGTGTAACCTTTCCAACGATACCAAACAACGATACCTCGCAAAATGTTGAAATCGAGCCTTAAAGAAATATAAAAAGATCGGACAGGGAAAGTAGCATTCAAGGAGGACAGTCAACCACAAAACACAGAAACAAACACGCAAACAGAAAAACAAGAAGGCAAAAGTAATATTAAATGCAAACGACATCATAAACACAAAAGGGTTGACAATAGGGCTACCGCCTTGGAACGGTCAGTGGCAAAGTAGGCCACTGGGGGTTTAAACCGGTTTTAGGGTGCACCAAACCTCACACTTACCCTACTGTCATCCCATTAAAACAGGACAGTGTAAATAAAGAAATCCTCGCCATAATCTAATCTCTAACCAACAAGGCAGCATCAATAGGCAATATAAGTAACTAGAGCAGATAGGCTAATGTGTCCTCTAGACTATTGATTCAGTTTTGACATTGTTAATTATACTCACTTAGACAGGGATGTTTCCGAACAAATTCTTATGACGTACTGTTCTCAACTTATCTGTTTTCTAGAGCTTGGAGTCGAGTTGAGGACTTATTCATAACTTTTTTATATTTAAAAATGCTGCTCCAGCAGGGCTGCCGTTACCGTAAACTTCGAAAATGTTTTGCAAAATTGTATCTTTATAACCATCTACTTTTTAAAAAGTAAAAGCACGTTTTGAACTGTTTTGTGACAGTGATTATTACAAACTGACGTCTTTGGTGACTTGTTATTAAAATCCTTGGTAATAATCACTTTAATACAATAATTATTAAACGTGTAAGGTAGTTAATTAAAAAAGGGTTATGACCCTATAATTTTGCAAAGCACTATATGTTTAGTGATTGACCGATTCACAGTTCGCCAATATTTCCTCTTAGATTGTGCTATGACCCGATATATTTGGATCTATGGCGACGACTACCTAAATCTTGAAAGGGATGGTAACGTTTAATGTTTGTCTTCAATCTTGTCTTGTCGTGCCCTTAATGGTTTATTCTCTTGTTTCTCTGGTTTTCCCCCAAGCCATTGAGGACTTGCTGTTTATATATAAATGTTTTTCTTTGTGTTATACTTATTATGTATACTATACGGCTGCTTTGTTTGTTGGAGAATATAAGCTGGTGGGGATTTATTTATTTACACTGTTTTGATTTAATGGGATGGCAATAGTGTATGAGTGTGGTTTGCTGCACCCTTAAAACATGGTTTAAACCCCTAGTGGATATTTTATACAGAAAGTTCCAAGGTGGTTCTCCCTTTGTCAGCCCGTTCATGTTTGAGATGTCCAACCTTAACCTAGATAGCCCATCCTGCATGGGTGTTGTCAATTCGACACAAAAAGATGGCTCAGACATACAATGGTCTCTTACAGTATCGTTGTGGCTTTAAAGTAGAAAACCACTTAAGCCGGTGCTAGTGGGCGTGAGAGGTGTTGCATCTTATATTACCTACGTAATAAAGTGGTATTAAACATATGTTGAAAAATCTGCCTGTTGACGGCGGGATAGGGACTTTAAACTATTCAATAATTAGAACGTTTGACCAACATCGAACAGTGTCTGAATGCATTTCAAACTGAAATAGCGTCTGTGATATATTCTACGTCATTATTCTGACAGAATATCTTGTGTTTGCCATGTAATACATCAAGTGGTCACAACTCATGAAATTGTTATATAACCGTTTCAGTTAGGATCTATCAATATGACAAATTTGGTGTGTACTGTATTGGAACATATTGGTGTTTTTAACCATTATTTTGAGGAAAAACAAATGTAGTGCTTTGACATTTTAATTATACTACATATTGGTCACACTTTTGAATATGCTTCACCGAAATACATTTAAGGTAACTATTTATTTTGTATAGATAATACAAACAAGCTTTTAAAAACAATAAAACGATCCTTGCTTTTACTGTTTATATATATTACTCTATGTTAAGCTGGAAAAAACATTGCCTTGGAAGTTTATCATCTATATAATAGAAAGGGCTGCGGACACGCAGTTACAAAAAGCAAAGCCAGCTAGGACGAGAGAAACGGCTCATTTATGCAGTTATGCAATATTGTAAGGCATTTGCATTGATGGTGCTTACTTATTTTATGCAGACATTTTCCTACATATCGGAAGCAATTCCAATATGCCTTATCTGAATTTTTTGCAAGGCAGAGCAATTTTGATGACTGCGTGTATTCTGACAGCGTAGGAAATAATTGATATTTGCAGACTGAAGAATTACATTTGTAGGTGCTTTATACGTAGTCGCAATCATCGTGGTCGTATCTAAACTTCTACAATATGGAAATGAAGTATTACAGTTTACTCACAGAATATTTTACTTTCTCTAATTGAATAGTTGATTATCATTTGCGGATGACAGTAGGGTAAGTGTGAGGTTTGGTGCACCCTAGAACCGGCCAAGGTTTGTTTTGACTTTTCAGACATATTTTGACTAGTATCTAAATTGTAAAACGGGCATCTTCAGAGATAACAAAACAAGTAGTCTTTTCGCAATCGCAGTAAAAATGAAAATTTCACTGGGGAATGTCGTTGTTGACCGGAACGTTATTTGAGACGAAAACCTAGCTTCGGTTTTATATTATACAGTTTAACATCACGTAGGAGTAATGTATCAGTGCGAAATGATGGATTATATGTTGATACGTTTGGAGGCGTTAGATATACTTATTTTTCATTTTAAATACACATACCATGTTCTCAGGTTTTTCCAGTGAACTATGACTGTAAATCATCTGAAGGTCATGTATTTTAATGAATCGCGAGAAAGGCAAACATTTTCTTCGAGAAAGTTATAGTTATGTGTTCAGGTACGAAGTGCACTACTCGGTAAAGCAAATGATGTCCTCTCTTAAATTTGATCGTTTCAATACTCGAATTTGCCATAAGTTTTTGAACATGAAATAACAAATAAAGACAGCCTACGCGCGTTTTGAGTAGTTTTAAGTAGAATCTATCTTCTGATTATTAATCATAACGCAATTGAAATCGTATTAATGTTTTTGCCAATAAGCTCGTTTTGTTACTGTTTAATTCATTAACAATATATGCACATCGATTGAATGAATTAGTCTTTTTCCCTTCAAGAAAAGTACGGATCATGCGTTCTTTAAAGTTACATTAAATGAAAGAGATCCCAGCGGCACAACTTTAAAAAGTATTTCTAATAAAATAAATAATATAATCAATTTATTGCATATGTGTCTGTAAGACCTTACATTTAACAAAGAGGCAAGAGAACAATTGTTAATGGAAAATGTTTAAATATTATTTGGTATGTACCTTACTGCAATTATCAAAATACTAGACCTACAACATGTTAAGAAACGTATTCTATAAAATAACAATACACAATTGAATGCATAGTAACATTTAATGCACTCAAAATAAACATGATATCCTAGAAATTGTAAATGGTTTTAAATGTACCACATCAGATGGTTTCAGGAAATTCAGTAAACCTGACACTTGCAATAGGTTTATACGAACCATTGGTGACAGTAATGTAAATTAGATTGCTTTTGTAACACAATAAATGCGTCATGTGTCTGCTATAAAACTCAATTTAAATCTAATTCCGTGTTCCAAGGGAATACAAAATACGTTCTTGTAAATTTGACACTTTATCTAATTTCATGTGCGATTTTGAATTAGTACATTCTTTGATTTATATCGCATGTTCTATTACAAAAGCATATCGATATTTATTTCCCCCATCTCGCTCGTTATTGCCACCAGCTCGTAATCAGTATTCCTAGAGACAAGAATGCTAATACAATCACAGACCAAACAGAGAGGAAATTAGCAGACTCGGTTTTATTGAGTCTGTTCATGAGAGGTAATATAATTTGCAACACCTCTCACACACACTAGCACCGTCTTAAGCGGTATTCACCTTCAAAATCACTAAATTGAGCTTAAAATATGAAACCACCAATAATTTTCCCGATTGACAACAATGTTAAAATGTCATATGTTAATGATTTGCTTCAACTCAAGTATGGATAATGCAGCAGAGTTATTTTCATATAAAAACAGTTTTCCATTTGAAAAACACCAGAAAAGGTGGGGTCACAAGACATGTAAAAACGTTCACTTTTATGTAAAGAGGTCAAGGGTACAGCTATTCTCATTGATAGTTGCTCACAACGCGTATGCATAGATTAGAAATTTGAAAAATGTTAGCTTATCAATACACTTCTTATAAATACAACAATACAATCGAATAGACTTTGGCTGTTTCACCTACTTATAATGTACTTTTACAATAAAATAGGAGGGAATACTTTTTATTATAAGAACTATATTCAACTAAGACTCAGAGCTTTATATGCAGTTGGTGGTGGCAAACCTCAATGATCTCAAAGGATCAATTAGTAATAACACAACGGATTTATAGTCATGCCGACAACATTAAACACACGCTAGTGTTAATATCAATAAATAGTGAACGACACCTGAGTGTATAACATGAACTGCGAGGCCCATCGCAACACATTAAGGTTGTGGTACACTAATTGGTTTCCCATAGGTCACAATGCAAGCTTTTTCGAAGATAAAAACTACCAAGTCCAATGTGCTAAAAGTTAAAATTCAGCATGTTTACCCTACAGAATTTTCCATGGGGGCCGCCATATATGTCTATTTGTTTACATCCAAAACCGCAGTAAAGATTTTCCTATTTTTGAGTGGGGGTTCATGTCACAATTTCATGTTTAAAAAATACATTTGGTAAAAATAAATGCCCTCATTTTAATAAATGTTATTTATTAATTAATTAACAACTCTGAAAATGTATTTTGAAACATTCATCTGGCATTTTTTAATTTGTGTGACCTTTCTCTTCTGGCTCAGGTCACTCCTGGAAAGGGGCGTGGCCAAGCCCATGCTAAATTTAGGATACCGCAACCTTAACCTATCCATGAAGTGTAATTTTACTCTAAATACAAACAATCTGACACCTGAAACAAGAGAATTAATAACAGTTTTATATGCATCTTATCGGGCATTTGAAAGTAACAATGATATATGTTCATGTCTTTTTTCCCCAAAGAACCAATACAAATAACACTACTAATTTGAGACAATTTACATCCGCCACACTGCATTAAACAAACGTTATTGTGGATATTAATAAATACTGGAATGGGAGAACCATTGGAAGCAACACACAAACAAAATAATGCTGTAGAATACTCAGCATAATATATTATATAGAGTGGAGTCTTGTTGTGGAATCTTGAAGTGGAGTGGAGTGAATAATTGGAGTGACCTTGGAGCCACATTTTGGAGAGACCTTGGAGTCAAATATTGAGTGAATATTTAACATGAACACTTTAAAGAAATTTAATAATAATTGCATGTGAAAATGAAGTAACTGATGTAAATGTATTAGTTTCTAAAAAGTTATTAACTGTACGGAAAAATAAGACTCCAAATTTAGACTCCAAAAACTGACTCCAAAATATTTGCTCCAAATTTGACTCCACGGTTACTCAAAAATGTAAATCCATGGTCACTCCAATTATTCATTCCACTCCACTCCAAAACTCCACACCAAGACCATTCTATGCAATATACTATGCCAGAATACTCTGTTTTATTGAATATGTTTGAGAGAGGTAATGTATTACATCTCTCACGACACCTAGCACCGGCCTAAGCGGTAGCATACTTCCAAGTCCCCTATATTTGGCTCGATGATCCCTCAGGACGAATAAACAATAACACGATTATATCATTATTCATCATCATATATTATTATTAATCTTAACGCAATTGCAATCGTATTAATACTTCTGCCAATAAGCTCGTTTTGTTACTGTTTAATTCAATAACAATATATTCACATCGATTGAATGAATTAGTCTTTTACCTGCAAGAAAATAAAGGAGCATGTGTTCTTTAAAGTTACATTAAATGAAAAGACACCAGCGGCAAAACTTTAAAATGTATTTCTTATGAAATAATATCAGAATATAGTATAATCAATTTGGTGCATATGTGTAGTCTATAATACCTTACATTTAACTTAGGCAAGAGAACAATTGTTAATGGGAAATGTTGAAATAATATTCGGTACATACCTTACTACAATTATCAAAATACTAGACTTACAACATGTTTCATACGTATTCTATGAATAGCCATCAGATTGACTTTGTTACAAATGCGGGGACCCCGTCCGTGGGCGAGTTGTAAGAGTTTCTGAAATGAAATCGCTTGCTCCTCACCGCTGTCTGTTTGATCCCTCATGGGCCTAGGAATTTGTATGTGAGGGGCTATACAGGTGGCTTGCAGAACGTCGGTGGCTCCACCAACACCAAGGAAATCTGAAAATGTCGCCAAATGACCTTAGATATTGGTGTGACTATAACATCCAATTCAGTTGTTACAAATACACACCGCTCCACAATTTGTCTGTAAAATATAAAATCAAACTCTGAACATGAGGTAAATGTATTAATGAATCGAGTCTTATAATTTGACACATTATTCACTATGACTTTAGATTGTAGTTATTAGATTTGACAATATAACTTGTTTACAGTATATGATATGATATGACCTGTAATGATTTCTTACTTGGGAGCTTAGTGAATGTTTGTTACATCTTTTTCCAAAACATGTGGTGTGGTAGTTTTTTCGTTTACAGCTGTATGCTGTCGCTCATAGACCGGATACATCTTTTTATCGCACCACGCGGATGTTACCATATTTTTTTAAACCAGACCTATTAGTATATGGAAACGTTCGAGATATTGCGATGTACGATTTCCCACTAAACTGCGTGTTATGGTCCTTTGCGCTTCGCATGATAATGTAAAATCAGATGTCCATGAGGACAAGTAATATTTGCTGATATAAAATCAACATTAAAACAGACATGATATTGTTTATTTTACACATCATCATACGCACTACATCATTATTCGCGTTTTAATCTGAAACGTCAATCATTAGGTTGCACTTCCGGTTTTTGGATATTCTATAATGCGTCGATTTTGATTAGTTTTAGAAATCGTCAGTAATATGGCAGAGAATAATGTTGATAGAACGGTATCATATATGAATTTTACAACTATGTTAATAAAATTGATTCATAAGAAAATAAAACATTAATTGAATAACATTGAATAATGGTGCAGACACTAACGTATGTATGTATTATGATTTGTGCAGACACATGACATAACATCAAAAGTTTGTTGCCAAACAGGTAATTATTTTGTATTGTTGACGAAATACCGTAATAAAACAGAATGTATAAATTTTGTTATGACAAAGATGGGTCTCTAACTCAATGTGTGTAGTTTTTAAGTTGATTGAATAATAGTAGAGTCTATATTAATTTCTATTAATTAGTGAGAATATATAATATTTTGCGGATTCTGTGAACATCTGGCATTGAAAACACCAGGGGCCCGTTTTATGAAACAACTTACGACCATTTTAATCGTAAATCAATTTCTTAAATGCTTCACTATAAATTACACTTTTCAAATAAACTTGAATACATTTCATCTTCTTATACATGTGATATTTGTGCAATGCAAACTACGTGCACAAATAATTGTCTACATTGAATGCTTAGGTGAAAACAAGTGAACGATTTTAAAATTTGAAACTTATCGTATGATGTTTAATAAAACGGGGCCCAGTATAATTATATTTGATATTTGAGGACATGTTTTGTGAGAATCTTCAACTTGAGAATTATTTCAGAACTTTATTTGAAAAGTGTAATAGTTAGTGACATGTTTTATGAGAATCTTAAATTTGAGAACTATTGGAGAACTGTAATAGTTTGTTGGGACTATTGAACTTGAGTTTAGAACATGTATTCAAATAACTGAGAATATGGGATATCTGACAATGAGATTATCATACTCTTAAACTATCTGAGAACAATTTGAGAGCTTTATTTAAGAACGTGAGAATATTTGAGATCTTAAATAGTTTGTTGAGACTATTGGACTTGAGATAAATATAGAAAAGTGAGTAACATATAACACGAATCATTTCGCTAATAACGATCATAAAAATTCATACAATCTTTAATCTTAACTATAAGAACAGCTCAAAACCATTTGCGTACTAATATTTTCGCCATTCAGTACGCAGTACTTTGATTATTATATGTTGGGATATTTATTATACATCGATTGCGAAACAGGTTATTGCAACTTAGATTAATCGCTCTTGATGGCTTCCTGGGTAGAACCAGTACTAAGCAATGTGGATTAATTATCTTGCTCAAGGATAAATAACGTGGCCGCGGAGAGGATCGAACCCACGACCTCTCGATCTAGAGTTCGGCGCTTTATCACTGAACCCCACATTCCACGTGTATGAACATAACCAACTGGGACATACCAGAAGCATAATTTAGTTCAGGATTAAGCATATATACACAAACGTTGTAAGTCGTGTGCGTCATGAGCGAATCAAGCTCTGTATGATTTTTTACAATTGTCTTTTTTTAAATAATTGGCCATATTTAAGATAACTCTTCTATAATATTACATTGGCATGTTATGTTTCCTTTTTAAAATATTCAGATGTGTAAATTGACTTCAGGGTTGAAACGAGTACATATATATCACTTTCAATTATTAAGAAAAGAATAATTATGTCTTTTCGAAAAGAATAATTATGTCTTTTCGGATATAAATAAAACCTTGCCACTTGTTTCCTAGTTGGCACCTTGCGTTGTTTGTTTTCGTCTCCAAAACGCACCCAAGACAGCCATTGTTTCTAAAACTTGACCAAAATTATGAAAATTACATATAAAATTGTGTCGTAAATTTCGTAATTCAATACTGATATGAAATAAGATTGTATTGCCTCAAGGTCGTTTCACTTCAGAGTTTATTGTCAGTAATGGGAGTAAATTGTTAAGCGTAATTAAATGTTGTCCTCCTTTAGACCTTAAAGTGTTCAAATATACTCTCTTTGTTTGTTGTTACCGAAATGTGAAATGTTAATAATTTCCGATAGATTTGGATTTCTGAGTTCAGATGTGATGATTTGGTAATGAGACGTTTCAAATTCCAAAATATTAATAAAATAACTATGGATATTTGAAGAACACCTACTTCACACACCCACATCCCACCCACCTCCACCCCTCCAATGGACTTATTTTATGGGAAACATGCTGAATTTTAGCTTTTAGCACATTGGACTTGGAGTTATCTTGAAAATAAGACACATCTTTTTGAATTTGTATGTTTAGTTTTATTGGTATCTTCAGAAAAGCTTGCATTGTGGTCTATGGGAAAGCAATTAATGTACCGCAACCTACAACAACAAACCTAAAATGTACAGCAAACATGCTTTGGCATAAGGTGTAAGAAACTATCAATAAACATAAAACTAAGAAATGCAATGCATACAATATAAATCAAACACGTAATGGCAGACAGGTTCAAATATAATTGATGAAAGCTGAAAGTTTCCAAAACCAATATGCCTCCCATTTGTAATAACGTTTACTTTGATGTATTGTACAGAGGCATAATGGCCCATTTTATATTTATTATGTTTCAAATTTCGTTGGGATGCGTTTAAACCAGTTAACATTCATCTTATTTATATTCAAATAACTTTTTATTAATTGAGATGTTCAGGTGTTACTGAATTAATAAATAATTAAACATTGAAAATTTTCAAATTATATCGCAACTGTAAGAAACCCTTTTTCCCCACACACATTACGTGGTCCCGCCTTAACCGCGATATGTTTTAAAATTACCAATTAAATGTTTTAATTTTACAATATGTAAGCTTTATAAGCCGAAATTAAGGTTTGATTTCATACCCCCAGTCAACCCCGTTTTTGCTTCTAAGAGAAGTGGTTGGATGGGGTATGAAAGTTAATACTCGGACCACGTAATGTTTGGAGATTGCTAATTGTTGGCAAATAACGAGACTATGGTTGAAAAAGGCCGATGTTTCCCGTTTACACAGTTAAGTGTCAATTACCTTAAATGTATTTTGAAAGACTGTCCTTTCTATTTAAATTATTTACTATTTTGCTGCATGAAATGTAAAATTCGTCGTGCCATTTAACCCTCGTGAGTTTTAAAATAGACGTCACGGAGGGGATATCTAAATGAATTGATAATGAAAACTGGCATTTAATGGGATACGTCATTCTAGGTTATCGGAAAGGCCAGTACTGCCACTACGTTACCATCATGAATGATTGATATTATAATAAGTTATGCGTCGCATTCAACAACATTTCAGCCTGCCGTGACAGTGTGTGTCAGAGAGGTCAATGTTCATATTTATAGGGGCCGCCAAACTGAAATTCTACGCCTAGACACGTGCCATTATACCAAACTCAGTCACATACTGACACGGGTCCGTATTCAGTCCCTATTGTAACTGGTAATAACTCATGAATGTAGATGAGTTACGCGTGAAGTAGTTTCAAATCGACGAACTCCCCAAACGTCGGTATATAAGTAGCAGAAATCGATGCGTAAAATTTCACATTTTTACTTAGCCTCCGTACAGGTGACATCGATAAATATACTGCTTCAGAATATGTGTGATAAAAAACTAATTGCCCGGAACGGGATTTGAACCAAAGCCGTGCACTTGTAAATTTTGAAGGATGTACGCTTAACCACTAGACCGCGGCTATTTATTGGTATGTTGTAGCGTTTTTTAACACTAAATAGGCATTACGTAATAACAAACGCGCACACATAAACTCATCAAGCGCTAAATAACATGTCGAGATCTGGTTGTTTTGAGGCGAATTATCAGTTTCATATTGATAACATACAGTATTACACCAGGCAATGTTAATTCACACGTGCGACAAGATGGACTACATATTTATTGATCCATCTTGAGTTACGTTCAATTTGTTAAGTTATTTTGCCTCATTGTAAATGGTAGTTAATATACCATTTTCTCAAGTAGCGTTATAGTTCAGTGGATAGAGCACCGGACTTGAAATCAGAAGGTCGTGTGTTCTTAAGCCCCGAAAGAGACTAACTTTTGTTTCTGTAAAACTTACTGTTACCTGTGTATATGTACGATGTGCACTGGTCGATGTATTCACTTGGTGTAAACCCGGTATCAGCGCAAATGGATTCTCGACGAAAACCAGTTACGGTCGCTCATCGACAGTGGTATCGGTTTCGCCAGGAATAGTCAATGATTCTCAACGATGTCTGTTTACAAACGTGGATTTTGAATGAAAATGGTAAGCATTTTGCTTTTTAGAGAGTTTTTCACGCGAAATACATTCTTATATACGCTAATATGACTAATTATGTTTAATAAAAGTGTATTGCATAGTTTCTATATAAACCACATCTTATACAACAATTCATAAAATGAAAACATGCTTTAAAACTTCAAAACCTATAGCACTTTAATACATTATGCTTTATCAAAACATGTATACACACCAGTAGAAAATAATAATTAGTTCATATGGTTTGTCATAGGTTAAATAGAACTGTGTTTTAAAAGAAATGCAAAATGATATATAGGGTCCTATAGAAACCACAGCGTCCGAACGCAATGGCATCGTAGGTCCGCACTGTACTGCAAACAAGGACTAGAAACTACAATGAAAGAGACAAAAACAACAGAAAGGGTGGTGAAGACAGGGTTACCGACTTGGAACGGTCAGTTGGCGTAGGCAATAAGGCCTACTGGTTAGCTTGAATCGAGTTTATATGCGCACAATCCTCGCTATTATCCTGTCTTCAGCGCCCAAATAGACAAGACAGTGTAAACAAAACTACATCCCATCAAAAGGAATTCTCTAACAATAAAGTCCACATCCAGAGAAACTGACTAAAGATACACATACAAAATAATAAACATCTCAGGATGTATTCAAAATCGTACTGAACAACCATAGTAGTTGCAGCTAAAGAGAAAACCAATCTAGGGTACGACCAGAAAACCCGAGGGACGAAAGCTTATGCACCCACCTCCCTTAGTTGGGTTTCAGTAGGTACGATCATAGAGTCCCAAGAGGTAGTCCAGTCATCGCACAAGTGAAAAGTGAAGCGTAATGACTTACTGTAGAGGGGTCAATCACTAAACATGCACTGCGCTGTAAAACCAAAGGGTTATATCCTTTTCTGACGAACTTCCTGATTAAAATTGTAAAGCGGTCAGGAAACCCGTCATACCCCTTTAACTTACGAAGTTTATAGACCACATCTCCATAAAATGAGGGTTGTGTTATGCCTAGTCGTAGAAGTGTTGTAAGGTTGGTGTTGTACTTTTCCAGCAGGCCCTCGTTGCGGCGGTAGAATTTAGAGAAAGATCTACGTAGTTTGTGATAACGAAAACCCTGCTGAAGAAGTTTACTTGTAATAACTTGATTTCGATCATTGAAGTCTATAACATCATTACACGCTCTAGCAAATCGAATGAGCTGGGAGGTATACACCCCGTATGAGGTAGCACGAGGTACATCTCCATCCAGGTTGAAATCATCTCTCTTATCATAGATTTTAGTATGAATACAATCATTTGAAATCAAGAGATGAAGATCGAGAAATGCTGCTACTGTATCCGAACTGTTGGCTTTATCTGGTGGATAAATGTTAGTAACCATATGAGCAAAGAACGGATTATCAATATTGAGTATGTCATCAAGATACCGAGAAGTATTATTAAAGGCATCAATAATTTCACCCTGTCTAGCAGGTGACAAACTCAACATAAAATCTCTTTCATAGCAGTACAAAAACAAATCTGCAACAAGTGGCGCACAGTTAGTACCCATAGGAATACCAACAACCTGGCGGTAAATAGTTTTACCGTATCTTATAAAGATGTTATCCAGAAGAAAAGATAAGGCTCTACAAACATCAATACAAGTCCACATACTATACTTATCAATCGGGGCGTTAGTAAAGAAAGCCCTGACATTATTACAAGCTAGAAAAGTTGTACCTTCTCTAGCAAGTGTCTTCTGAATAAGCTGAAGCAAATTTTCTTTGATAAGATTATGTGGTAGTGTAGTATATAGTGTAGAGATGTCGTAGGTGCTTAGAGAAGAGGCATGAAAATGCTTACACCGTAGTTTGTCAAGAACTTCTCCAGAGTTTTTGATAGACCAAAACAGATTGATTCCTGAGTTCTCGAAGACCTTTCCGCATTATTTTACAATATGTTCTTTAATCGCGGAAAGTCAAGAAGTCAATAGTTTTGATATATTGGTCGTGGTACATGAACAAGAATTAGCGATAAAACGTGCTTTGTAAGGAATTTTGTGAAGTTTGGATATCCAGTACATTGTAGGGAGCTTCGTCTGCTTACTAATTACTGAAACCTTTATAGTCTCCATAAAGGTCACATGCTGGGAAACAATGTCCGTCTCCAGCAGAGGTGTAGTTAGATAAGCAGAAGTGCTCGTTAGCTCAGCATTCAAAGTATTGATATAATGTAGTCGTCAGACAATAATTATATTGTTGGAAGCTTTGTCTGCTGGAACTAGAGCAAATTTAGTATGTAAATTCTGAATACCCTACTTAAGGTGTCGTAAATTGTAAGTGGAAGGCCGTGGAAGCAGGGATGGATTTGATTTGTAAAATAAAATACGTAATTCAACAATTTCAGAAATAGTTTTCATACAAGCAGTAAGTGCATGTTTATCTGCTTTTTCTCGCTTACACCACTTTGTACAGAAATCCGTTAAAGAACCCGCAATTTCATTGCGACAGGCATTACAATCAATATCAGATGGAAGGCGATACTTAGGCCCTTTAGCAATTAAATGCCGAATCCTCTTATCCTCAATTACATCAAGATTTCCAGTAAGAATTTGTCCGGCAGGTTCGTAACAAAATTTAGAATTTGACAATCTCAATCAGTAGGAATAGATGTCTCGATCTCAAGATCATATAACAGGAGTCTCAATATTCATGAAATACTTTGGAATTTTGTCAGTCACCCGCATATCATTAAAAATACCGGCTAAATTAATGAAATCGATGCCTTTATCAACATAAGTAATCTTCAAAAAATGCCTTTGATGGTCACGGTTTCTCCCTGAAAGTCTCACGGCGTCTCTACGACAACATTTTTAATGTAACGGTTACTCAACAACGATGTTTCTCTTTTCAGATTCTAACTAGCCGGTTATTCTTTGTGGTTTTCATCATGTACATAAGCGGTTTTACACTCTATCGAACATCACAGCATAAAACAGTAATATAAACAGTTGAATCAAATTACGAATTAATCGTAAAACTATTCCATTTAACATACACGGAAACGATACATAGTGTGATTCATATGAACTTTATGAGTCTACGTGCGTACACCTAGCTACCTACTTTTCATTAGGAGAACAATTTAAAACTATGAACACAACCATCATTATGGGGTGTCGTGCTACCTTTGTTAACACCATTTGTTGATATCGCCTATTCAATAGGTGATATCACCAATTGATGTCATTAATAAAACCATTACATACATCAGTTCATGTAGTTCATGCGGCTTGTGTAGGCTAGTGTCAAAGACTATTGCGACGCTACTAAATCTCCATATATCCGTCATACCCATCATATTAATATTATGTTTTTAATATTGCATATGATTGCTATTGTAGTGTAACCAAAAGACTACAAGTTTGTATTCACTGACATACTTGTTAAAGGGAGAAAGAGCATGAAATGAGAAATTTGGAAATCGCCGAACACGATAAATACAAAAAATATTGCAATCTCGGTTTGACTGAGTTCATGAACTGTAGTGAAAAATGCTTGCTACCGTCTATGCCCTCTAGCCCCGGGTTGAGCATTAAAATTAGCCTTTCGATTAATTAATCCCGTATCATTTTGACTTTAAACATGCTTGCAAATATTTAAATACAATGTTGATTGTTCAACTTTTCTTCGTTATTCTACCATGGGTTTAAATGATGAAATATAATCAACAGTTACTAATATGCAAAAAAGAAAACTTTCCTTATACTATTCTTAAAATTAATATTAATTATTAAACAAATGCATTTTTATGTAAAAAAAAATAAGCTTGTCTAAGCTCGATTGCCGTGTGTCCGTTCAAGATCGATTGCCGTGTGTCCGTTCAAGGTGGACTCATCACTTTCATATTCCATAGATGTACTAACATCTACTTCCTTTATGCATATGGAAGATCCTTCCTCAAAAGAAACCTCCATCACACGCTCAAACCTACTGGTACCTACGATTCCCTCCATTAATCAACACTTTAATTGCCGTAGAAAATTCGATACACTGTAAGGGAGAAACCGTGACATTATAATTGCAATCGTCAGGACACCGTGACCGTTTTATACAATGGCATTGATATGCCGAATAACTACATAATACAGGCAGTATTAACTTTTCGTTGCGCAACCGAGACTGGTTTTCGTTGAGAATCCATTTGCGTTAATACCGCGTTTACCCCCAGTGGTATGTACAGTAAATGATTTCCTGCGCTATATTTGTTTGCTTAAATACCCGATTTTGATATGAGCTGGTGGACATGAAGTACAAATAAAGACACGCCTACAAAGAAAAAATCGATTGATGTAGAGACTCTGTAGCTTGAAGTAGAAAATATTAATTAAGTAACAATTTAAGATTTTTATATATTTTCAAATATCCTTATTAACCTCTCAGCGACACTACAGAGCAACTATTTTAAGATATTTTTAGCTAAGGGGTTTATTAATCCATGGCATTATTAAAAATATTAAGAAGATGTCTTATAACGATAGAAAAAGGATACATTTTGACTTAATTTAGTATACTGCTTTCTGAATACGGACCCTGGTCGAACAGTCCTAGCACTACACTTTATATAATGAACATCAAGCGAAGGAGCTACTAGTACCGTTTTTATGAAGTCCTGGATGTGACTCTACCACTACGCCACCCCTGTGTTCCTTATAAGTATAGATACTTTAGTCATGCAAATACGTCATATGGCTCATGAGTATACATGCTATCAGTATATAATTATCTTAACAGTTGCCGAATAGAGCACATATTGCCACACAATGGCATTTTTAAAGATAAACATGGTCCGTTTTCAAACGTTTTGACAAGTATAAATCGGACATTTCCTTTAAATATGCGATAATACATCCTACATACATGGTGGTTGTCATCACGACAATAAGAGATACTTATCTTATTCTAACAATGTATCGAAGTTGTACAGCTAGGAACCAACACGTTTGGTACCTTTTAATGTTCACATGAAATCTGCAAATTAATCTCTATTTTTTCCTCGATATAATCTAGGCATATCAATAAATACTGAAAAGTGGTTGGGCTATCCTTTTATCAGTTTCAAGAAACTTGCTGCTTGCTGCTAATATCGATATGTCATGTGATGTTTGAAATGCGTCGTAATATAGAGTTAACTGTATTGATACGAGGGGTGTTCGAAAATAAATGCACTTCGGCGAATTATCTCGCTAAAACTAAATGAAATGCTGAAATTTCTATGACAGCACTTCAACATATTCCCCACGATTAGAAATGCATAGTGGGATGTGGAACGACTGTAACCTTTTCCGACTTAGGAAATTGATTACAACTTTAGATTTATGAGTCGGTGCATTGTCATGTAATAGATGAACATATCGGTAACCTGTTGTTGGGAGCCGTTTTTGGAATTATTTCTTCAGTTTTTAGGTGTACTGATCAAAGATCAGCAGAGCTAAAGCAGTGGTGCGGTGTCCGTCGTCCGTCCGTCTGTCCGTCTGTTTGTCTGTCCGTAATTTTTTTGCAGCGACCTCCTCTGAAACGACATAATGGATTTTCATGAAACCTTACAGGAATGTTGCCCATGATGTCTAGTTGATCCTAGCAAAAATTCACGTTGTTGAGAAATCCAAAATGGAAGCCAAAGCTAAAAATAGATTTTTAAAAAACAAATTTGCAGCGACTACTTCATGAAAACTTTAAGTGATACTGATATGGGACTATTTTTTTAAATTATCACCATGACATGATGTTGGTCCTTGTCGAAAATCGTTTTGATTTGACGTTTAACTTGGCTTCCAGCGACCATCTTTGCTTACATAGAGTTATATAGTAAAACCTTGTAGTTACTTCTTCTCTGAAACTACTTGACGGATTTTCATAAATTCACAGAAATGTTGCTCTTGATGTCTAATTGATCCTAGCAAAATTTTTGGTCGGCCGAAAATTCAAGATGGCCGACTTGACTGAAAACAGAAAAAAACAAGTTTGTAGCTACTACTTCTTGAAAACTATAAGTGATATTGATATGGTACTTTTATAAAATGATCAGCATGAAATGATGTTAATTCTTGTTTAAAATTACTTTGATTGAACGTTTGTTTACATAGATTAAAAACTTATAGTGACTTCTCCTCTGAAACTACTTGACAGATTTCCATGAAAATTCATAGGAATCAGAGCAAAATTTAAGTTCGGCTGGAAATTCAAAATGGCCGTCACGGCTAAAAATATTTTTAAGAAAAAAAAAGTTTGTAGCGACTACTTCTTGAAAACTATAAGCGATATTGATATTGGACTTTTTCTAAAATGATCAGCATGGCATGATATTGATCGTTGTGGAAAATTATTTTCATTTGACATTAAATGTGGCCGCCAGTTGCCATCTGTGTTTACATATTGTTATATAATAAATACTAGTAGCGACTACTCCTCTGAAACTACATGACGGATGTTATGAAATTTCACAGAAATGTTGCTCTTAATGCCTAGTTGATCCTAGCAAAATTTCAGGTCGGCCGGAAATTCAAGGTGACCGCCACGTCTAAAAATATATTGTTAAAAAACTAATTTCTAGCTACTATTTCTTGAATACTATAAGTGATATTGATATGGGATTTTTTCTAAAATGATCAGCATGACATGATGTTGGGCCTTGTTGAAAATTATTTTTATTCAACATTAAACATAGAGTTATATAGAATAAACTTGTAGCGACTACCCCAGATTGTCATGAAACTTCACAGGAATGCTGATCTAGACATCAAATCATGTCAGTAGAGCTTCAAGATCATTAACCCTGTTTAAGAACCACATTATGGTAGAATCTGCCTGTGACAATTTTACCCTTCGTTACTGGAACGTGTATGGTTAAACCTTGATTTGAAAAATATAGCATGCACTAAGTTCATCGCCATCCGCGTTTTTTGTTGTTTTTGGCAATACTAGTCTTTTGGTATGTTTAGTTGGCCATATCTTGTTACCATCCTTTCTCACTGCTTGGAAGTAATATACCCACGTTTCGTCACCAGTTACCACATTTTCAAATTGCCTTTCGCCATATTTCAGAAACATTTTCAGCAAACTTTTGGCCAATTTTATGCGTACCTTATTTTTCTCATCAGTCAAAAGGTGGGGTACCTATCGCGCAGATATCTTCCTAACTTTTAAGATACGTTTCAGAATTTCAATGAACTGTGGATAGTGATACCATACTACAATACGAGCAATCTGGCGCACAGTGTATCTTGCATCAGTTTCAATAATATGTCTCACTACATTTTTGGTGGTGGCGGTCATATGCCCGGCCGGCCAGATTTTGGAGCATCTTTTTTGTTGACAGATTCTACATAAGGTGCAAATTTCTTTTTCCAGAGCAGAACTGTTGCATAAGATTTACTCGTTTCCCAACCATTTCTATTTCAGCGGTCAACGACCGACTATATTGAAATGAAGATTATTTAGGAAACAAGTTTACCTACCCATTCATGTAAACACCAAAGTGTAGTTATTGAACAGAGCTAGCCATGTGTATACATGTCATTGTAAAATTACACATGCTTCTCGAGAAATTCGAAACACCCGTCGTATTTTGAGTTTTACGACGGTATACCAATCGTTTAATGGTCGCACATTTTGTTTAATAGCAACGTGTTAGTGGATCCGTTAAAGTAAATTGATTTACGACCGTTAACGCGTCAGTGGATCCGTTAAAATAAATGAAATTACGACCGTTAACGCGTTGGTGGATCCGTCAAAATAAATGGAATTACGATCGTTGACGCGTTAGTGGATCCGTTAAAATAAATGGAATTACGATCGTTGGCGCGTCAGTGAATCCGTTAAAATAAATGGTATTACGACCGTTAACGCGTTAGTGGATCCGTTAAATAAAATGGAATTACGACCGTTAACGCGTTGGTGGATCCGTTAAAATAAATGGAATTACGACCGTTAACGCGTTAGTGGATCCGTTAAATAAAATGGAATTACGACCGTTAACGCGTTGGTGGATCCGTTAAAATAAATGGAATTACGACCGTTAACGCGTTGGCCGATCCGTTAAAATAAATGGAATTACGACCGTTAACGCGTTAGTGGATTCGTTAAATAAAATGGAATTACGACCGTTAACGCGTTGGTGGATCCGTTAAAATAAATGGAATTACGATCGTTGACGCGTTAGTGGATCCGTTAAAATAAATGGAATTACGATCGTTGGCGCGTTAGTGGATCCGTTAAAATAAATGGAATAACGACCGTTAACGCGTTAGTGGATCCGTTAAAATAAATGGAATTACGACCGTTAAACGACTGATATACTGCCACAAATTCAATATTGCAATACTGGTTAATCGGTTTCGAAAGAATTTCAGCGGTTTCAAGTTGACCTTTCTTCTCACAAACGCGTTCAAATAAAACTAGATGACGTCCGGTTTTTGACAGTTAACGTGATATGACTGGATTTGTGACTGGTTATGCACTTTATAATAGTCGGATTTTTTCCAATGCGTTAGAATAGGTGTAATGTTCATGCTTGAAAATACATTGACAAACTGAACGTTTTCTTTTAAATACTGTATTTTTACCAGCTTCAAATGTTGGTATTGTTAAACTAATCAATTACTACAGTATTTAGTACACGCCATTTATTGAAACATTAAATTGTGTCTGATGGTATTCGAAGCTGAAATTACGTCTAAACATTATCTCCGGTTTCTAATCATTATTTTAACAGAATAAAATTGGGTTTTGGTAGCGATTTGTCATGTCTTGGTAAAGTTATTAAACGATCAAATTCCATGAAATCGTTGTATATCAAATATAAGTAAGACTTTCCAATTACAAATGTGATGTTTCTTCTATTACAACTTATTGATGTCTGAACAAGATATCGAAATATAGTTCGAATTTTTATTGGATACAATTTTTCATCGAATATGCCCTACCTAAATATATTTTAGGAGATTAAGTTTTGAATTCTATATATTTTTAGGGAAAATTATTTAGGCGTAAAGCAATACTTATGTTTAATTGTAATATTATGTTTGTTGAAGCAGTTACCCTTACTCTTTATTGTATTAGCAGTTGGTGTTACGTAAATCAGTGAAAAGTTATCTTCTTTCCAACGGTCTGAAACCTTGTAAACAGGCACCCTTTAAAAAACGCCATGCTATGATCTGAGAAAAAGTTCGTTTATATGATATTGTTATTCATTATTATTTGTGCTGGTTGATTATTATTTATATAGACATATTTCGGAGCCAAGAATGTCGGGAAATTGGTGATGGAGCATGTCAATATCCTGTATCGAAATGTGCCGTCTGGATTCAGACACTTAGATGTTGTGTATTCAGATGACGTAGGAAATTACTCAATATTTGCATAACTGAATTATTTTTTACCTTTGGGAGGACATTGTCAACTTGAACATCCGAAATATGGATTTGGAAATGCTGTTTCGCAATTTGCTCCTAGGATATTGAGAAAGGAGCTAGAAAATGAAACGTCATTCCATCAATGTCTGCACACCTCAGCACAAATTAAGGCTTCTTGTCGCAGCATTGTTACCAAATAACGTTTCAAGGCTGTACTCATATTGTCAGTTTTATAATGTTTATGGTATCGCATACTTTTCTTCTATTTTGTTTATTGTTATTGTTTGTTCGGAATGCGTTGTTTTTGTTGACGAGTTTCTATGAATGCTACGTTTCCTGTTCGATTCGTATACCTACGTATCAAGAGACTGAAACGTTATCATATACCATTGGATTATAAATAAAATTATGGACACAATAACTGCACGTATACGTCATAACGTTTGTAGTTGCTTCGTAGTCGTTTTCTGTTCTTAACATAACATATTTGCATACGCACAGTGCTTCCATAAATATAAAATAGAAGAGTGTCACAACAAAGTCGACAGGAAATTCATCACTCAAGGACCATGGTCAACTAGAAGCAGGCATACAAAAAACACAAATTACGAAGATTAATGGAAGGCAAGATATTACATCACAAACACAATAGGGCTACAGCCTTGCATGGTCAGTGGCAAAAAAGGCCGCTGGGGGTTTAAAGCAGGTTATAGGCTGCACCAAACCTCATTCTTATCCTATTGTCATCCCACTAAAACGGGACAGGGTAAATACAGATATCCCCGTCAGGTTATATTCTCTAACAAACAAGACAACATAACTGTACAACATAACACATAAATGATCATGTATATCTAATATAAACAATTAGTCAATTAATTAGTAGCCATTTTCTGTTCGTATTTAAACTGGAGTCAAACGTGTATTACTTCTTGCCATTTAGATTCGTCGTTTACGACCAATAATTGTACAGGGTGTTTTTAAGATAGGACAAAACGGAAAAAGCTACTGGCAACAGTGTTTCTTTAAACGAGTTTGCATTTAAAACCTTACATATACCTGATAATACAGGAGCACGCTGGGGGTCTGTTTAAACAGGATTCGTTTATACCAGCAATTATATATTAAATACTACAATATATTAGCAAATATTGGTTTATCACATGTCATTTGAATTCATAGTAGCATTTAAATTGGAAACATGCAACCTGGAAATTGCATTCTTTACGAAATTTAGTAAACTTGACACTTGTGATCGGCTTATACGAACTATTTGTGACAGCAATCGAATTGCCTTAATACTACTTCTAAATGGTGACCTCGTGTTTTTACACTACAATAGGACACGTAAGACTTTTACAATATTTGATTGTTGGCATATACTGAAATAAACTGAGTTCTGAACTACTTGATAACAGATAAAGGAATTATTAATGAACAAATCAAAACAAACAAATTCTTGCCATCAAGTCGTTATAGGTATAAATATACTTAGACACGCGGCTTTTCTTACAATACATTAAGAAACACACATTCATGATCACATTTAATGGTCATAATCAAATGTATTATGTAACAAGAACCACAAAGAAATATCGCCACAAATTAAAACGCCCATTAAGCTTGTTTTTACTCTGAATACAAACAATCTGACACATGGAGCAACGGAAAATGATTCAAAATACATCAGTCAAAATTGAAACAATACAGGACTCACCAAACGGGCTTATACAAACCATTGCTGACAGTGACAGATGCATCAGATTGGCTTTGTTACTCATACAAATAAATTCTGCTCCACAGAGAGTAACATACACATATAAATGTAATATATAATAATCAAAATAGAAAACACTTCAAATATGTCATTTTATATAATAGAATATTCAGTTTTAGTTATTAGTTATTTGTTTTAGTTATTAGATTTGACAATATCTGCCATTGCTTGTTTGATTTATATACGGTACAAAATAACTTTAGCACATGAAATACATGCCAGTTCCATAGATGAGAGACGAAGAAGGATAACAATATCGGACAGGGAAAGCAGCATTCAAGGACGACAGTCAACCACAAAACACAAAAACAAACACGCAAACAGACAAACGAAAAGGCAAAAGTAATAAAAAATGCAAACGACATCACAAACACAAAAGGGTTGACAATAGGGCTACCGCCTTGGAACGGTCAGTGGCAATGTAGGCCACTGGGGGTTTAAACCGGTTCTAGGGTGCACCAAACCTCACACTTACCCTACTGTCATCCCATTAAAACAGGACAGTGTAAATAAAGAAATCCCCGCCATTATGTAATCTCTAACCAACAAGGCAGCATCAATAGGCAATATAAGTAAAACACAAATATGCTCGTGTAAATATAATACAAAAAAACAATAGCCTAAAAAGCCACAATGAAGGTACTCGATGACTTTGCAGAAGCCAGAGCAGTAAGAGAATACACCATTAAGGGCACGACAAGAAAGATCATGGACAAACATCAAACGCCACCGTCCCAATGGGCTTTAGGTATAGGCGTCATCATAGGGTCCACAGCCTGTCCGGTCATCGTACAATTAAAGAGTAAAGCATAGTGGCGAACTGTAAAAGGGTCCACCACCAAACATGCAGTACGTTGCAAAATGATAGGGTCATAACCTCTTTTGATAAAGTTTTTAACAAGTTTAACAAAGATAGTATGAAAGTGATCATGACCAAGAATCTTACGGAGTTTATAAATCACATCACCATAGAAGTTGTGTACGTTCGGGACCAATAATAAAGTGCATATATAGGAAAAATAATAATGCTACAATACAAAGTCATTTGTAAACAATGTCGGTGATAAATACTTGGAACACACGTTTATATGTTATCGCAAAGTGTTCTCAATTCAACGAGGGGAGGTAATTAAAGCACTATTTTGTAAAACGAAATGTTGTTTTCTTTTTTATTATATTTTCTAAGCGAAGTACTTCGCTTAGAAAATAATAAAATAACATTTCTTTTTTGAAAATGAAATCTTTATCTAGCATTTCTAAAAGCGTCAAACAATTATATCGATGTGCATACGAGTAGCGTTCAGATTGTAATGCAACTGCGTTTATACAAAAATAATAACAACAGTGCTGATCATTTTTTAAATTTCATTCCCTCAAAGTAATCCCCATGAACAGATATACAACTTTCTAAATGACCAAACCAATCCTGGAATGCTTTCACAATGAGTACCGCGTTGGTTATTGATAGTTCTGCAAAATATATTCGTGACGTTAACGTTAACTACAATACTCGTCGTTCAGAAGACAGAAACAGAAATGTTACTATAAATAAATTTTCCTTTTAAACGGAAAGCCTTGCCTTGTTATGTAACTATAACGAGGAGGTGGGGAAAAAAGGGGAATCTCATAACAGGATAGAGTTTGGGGATAACATATAACAATTAATTTAAAACAGTTAACAGTAAATCAAATCAAATAATAGGTAAGGCTAGATCATCTGCACAACA
Source organism: Cyrtodaria siliqua (assembly GCA_037043455.1). Classification (NCBI taxonomy): domain Eukaryota; kingdom Metazoa; phylum Mollusca; class Bivalvia; order Adapedonta; family Hiatellidae; genus Cyrtodaria; species Cyrtodaria siliqua. Next base: position 114,700 of record JAWPHD010002200.1, read on the forward strand.
AATGTCTAGTACAGCTCTTCTAAACAAAATGACGCGGCAGCCATTTTACCTAGATTCTGGTATCGTTTTCGATTGGCTGATACAGACGCACCTTCTATCGAAGATAAACAGAACGGCAGAAAGACACTAAATTAATAAATAAAACAAAGAGGGAAACTTCACCATTATATCGACGGACTAAATACGGGTGGTCAAAAATATTGTAATAACAAATAATTACAGACACGTGTTTCCGGTTTAATTTTTTTCCTGCTCTAAGGGTCAAGACGTTTCCATGTACAATCAAGCGTAGAAGACGATCAAGACTAATAACAGGTAACAATCCCATCCATGACATGTTTACGACACGGTGCGGGGGTAATGAAAGTGTGTTGGTGGGAGTAACAGTATATCAAATCAAATGAAAGGTAACAGAGACGTAACTTATTAATCTACAACTTAGATCTCTGCTGGTAACGATCCTAAATATGAAATTTTTGCGATACGTTTGATCAGGGTCCTTATATAAGGACCCTGTTGTGATGAGGACGAAGGAGAACAATCACCTTATCTTGTCATTCGATACATATTGTGGGTAACATATAACAGTAAATAATTAGTTTCTGTACTGTTAAGATAACAACATTTCGCCAATAACAACTTAACAGAATACGCCTCGATCTTTTTAATATCAATAACTTTGACTCAACGTGTCAAATCTATACAATAGTTGATCCGTCCATGGTCGAACTCAATAGATTGCTTCACTGCGCATGTCCCGGTTCACTCAAACTAGTCTTAGCTGTGGAGCAGTCTATGGAAGTATCAATTTAAGCTAAGGTAAATCAAATCGACAAATCTACTTTAAATTCTATTATTAATTTATTCTATTTCAATTTAAAACAAATATACTAATACATACACAAATAATGACATTTAACATAAAACGCTACATCTTTTCATGAACACAACCATTGAATAATGATGTAATCTCAAATTTAAAGAAATTGGCATAACAGTGTCAATACACGTGTCAACCCTATCTCTGGAAGTGGACAATTCTTTGGCGGGAAACGTGCACACCCGTAACAAACGTATATCTGTGTAGAAGCAAAACAAGTGCCAGTCGGAATATAATCATAACTCTGATCAGATTTCATTTTACTGTTATTATGCTAATCAGAATTAAGCTTTTATATGTTTTATTATGTTGTTCATTTACAGTGATTATAATGCCATCTTTGTTGCCCCTGATTGGAAAATAAAGTTATTATATTATATTATATTCGTGGGTCAGAGAACCATACTAAACGTAAACAAGCGTTTACCTGTGTAGAACAAGCGGTTACTTCCGCTTAGCCTGGTTACCTGGGAAATCTTGATATTAAAATCCTTGGTCATAATCACTTTAATACAATATTTATTAAACGTGTAAGGTAGTTAATTAAAAAAGAGTTATGACCCTATAATTTTGCAAAGCACTGCATGTTTAGTGAGTGACCGATTTACAGTTCGCCAATATTTCCTCTTTGATTGTGCTATGACCCGATATATTTTGGATCTATAGCGACGACTACCTAAATCCTGAAAGGGGTGGTAACGTTTGATGTTTGTCTTCAATCTTGTCTTGTCGTGCCCTTAATGGTTTATTCTCTTGTTGCTCTGGTTTCCCCAAAGCCATTGAGTACTTGCTGTTTATGTATTTATATATAAAAGGTTATCTTTGTGTTATACTTAGTATGTCTACTATGCTGCTGCTTCGTTTGTTAGAGAATATAAGCTGGAGGGGATTTCTTTATTTACACTGTTTCGATTTAATGGGATGACAATAGTGTATGGGTGAGGTTTGCTGCACCCCTCAAACATGGTTTAAACCCCTAGCTTGCATTTTATTACAGAAAGTTCCAAGGTGGTTCCCTTTTGTCAGCCCGTTCATGTTTGTGATGTCCAACCTTACCTAAATACGCCCGACCTTGGTTGTTGTCAATTCGACACAAAGAGACGACTCAAACATACAATAGTCTCTTACAGTATCGTTGTGGCTTTAAAGTAGAATACCACTTAAGCCGGTGCTAGTGGGCGTGAGAGGTGTTGCATCTTATATTACCTATGTAAAAAAGCGGTATTACACATATGTTGTATGTGCTATGACCCGCCTGTTGACGGCGGGATAGGGACTTGAAGTTATTTAATATTTAGAACATTTTACAAACATTGATCCATGTCTGAATACATTTGAAATTGAAATAGCATCTGTGATATATTCTACGTCATTATTTTGTCTGCACATCTTGTGTTTGCCATGTAATACTTCAAGTGGTCACAACTCATGAAATTGTTATATAACCGTTTCAGTTAAGATCTAATTTGGTGTTATATTGGAACGTTTTGGTGTTTTAACCAATATTTTGAGGAAAAACAATATAATGCTTTGACAATTTAAATATACAAAAGATCGGTCACAATTTTGGATATGCTTCACCGAAATACATTTAAGGTAATTACTTTTTTTGCATAGATAATACAAACAAGCTTTTAAAAACAATAACACGATCCTTGCTTTTGCTGTTTATTATCGGATTATATATAAATATATACAATACTCTAAGTTAAGCTGGAAAACACATTGCCGTGGAAGTTTATCATCTATACAATAGGAAGCATTACGTGGTCCGAGTATTAACTTCCATACCCCTTCCAACCCTTTCTCCAAGAAGCAAAAACGGGGTTGGCTGGGGTATGAAATGCAACTGTCGGCTTAAAAAGTTTGCATACTATGAAATTAAAACATGTAATAGGTAATTTTAAACAGGATATCACATCTTTTTAGTAATTAGGTTTAAACGTGTTTTATTGTCGAAATATCTGTAATAAAATCGTGCTAATATACGCTTTCCCATCGTTTACTGGAATTAAGGCGGAACTACATAATGGGTAGATGTAAAATCTTGCGGACACGCAGTTACAAAAAGCAAAGCCAGCTAGGACAAGGAAAACGGTTTATTTATGCAGTTATGCAATATTGTATGGCAGTTGCATTTGTGGTGCTTACTTATTTTATGCATACATTTTTCTACATATCGGAAGCAATGTCAATACGCCTTATCTAAATTGTTTGCAAGACAGAGCAATTTTGATGACTGCGGGTACTCTGACGGCGTAGGAAATAATTGATATGTGCAGACTGAACAATTACTTTAAATTTGTAGGTGCATTATACGTAGTCGCAATCATCGTGATCGTAGCTAAACATTTGCAGACTGAAGAATACTTTTGTAGGTGCATTATACGTAGTCGCAATCATCGTGTTCGTATCTAAACATCTAACATATGGAAATGAAGTATTACAGTTTATTCGCAGAATATTTTATTTCTCATAATGGAGAGTGTTGATTAATTACATTTGCGGTGTTCGTGCCAAGGTTTGTTCTAACATTTCAGACATGTTTTTACTAGTACCTAAATTGTAAAACAGGCATCTTGAGTGGTAACAAAACAAATATTCTTTTCGAAATCGCGGTAGAAATGCAAACTGGCGAATGTCGTTGTTGATCGGGAAGATTATTTGAGACGAAAACCTAGCTTCATTTTTATAGTGTACAGTTTATCATCACGTACCAGTAATGTACAAGTGCGAAATGATGGATTTTATGTTGATACGTTTGGAGGCTTTCAATCTGATTATTTGTCATATTAAATACACTTACCATGTTCTCAGGATTTTCCAATGAACTATGACTGTAAATCATCTGAAGGTCGTGTGTTTGCACGACTCCCGAAAGAGGGAAAAAATAATTCGGGAAAATTATAGTGCTACCTGCGTTCAGGAAGGATGTGCACTCCTCGATAAAGCATGCCCGAATTTGCCATGAGTTTTTCAACCTGAAATAAGAATAAAAGACAAGCCTACACGTTTTAAGTAGAAGCCATTTTCTGTTATTAATCTTAACGCAATTGAAATCGAATTAATAGTTCGACTATTTAGCTCGCTTTGTTAGTGTTTAATTCATTAACAGTATATGCATATCTATTGAATGAATTCGTCTTTTACATTCAAAAAAGAAACGAACATGAGTTCTTTACAGTTATATTAAATGAAAAAGATCACCAGTGGCCAAACTTTAAAAAGTATTTCTAATGAAATAAATATTATAATCAGTTTGTTGCATATGTGTAAGTCTGTAAGACCTTACATTTAACTAAGGCAAGAGAACAATTGTTAATGGGGAATGTTTCAATAAGTATTTGGTACGTATCTTACTGCAATTATCAAAATACTAGACCTACATAATGTTATGAAACATATTCTATTAAATAACAATACAAAATTTAATGAATAGTAATATTTAATGCCCTCAAAAGAAACATGAATCATTGAAATTGTCAATGGTTTAAAATGTACTAAGCCTGACACTTGTAATAGGTTTATACGAACCATTGGTGACAGTAATGTAAATTAGATTGCTTTTCTAACACAATAAATGCGTCATGTGCCTGCTACAAAACTCAATTTAAATCTAATTCCGTGTTCCAAGGAAATAGAAAATACGTTCTTGTAAATTTGACACTTTATCCAATATCATGTGCGATTTTGAATTAGTACATTCTTTGATTTATATCGCATGTTCTATTACAAACGAATATCAATATTTATTTCCCCCATCTCCTCGTTCTTGCCCTCAGCTCCTAAGCACTACTGCTAGAGACAAGAATTCTAATACAATCACAGACAAAACAGAGAGGAAAGTAGCAGACTCGGTTTTATTGAGTCTGTTCATGAGGGGTAATATAATGTGCAACACCAAGCACGCACCTAGCACCGGCTTAAGCGGTATTCACCTTCAAAACCACTAAAATTGAGCTTAATGTATGAAACCACCAAGTATTTTCCCCATTGACACCAATGTTTAAATATCCCATGTTAATGATTTGCTTCAACTCAAATATGAATAATGCAGCAGTGAAATTTTCATAAAAAATAGTTTCCCTCTTGAAAAATGAACGGAAAAGGTGGGGTCACAATATATGTAAGAAAGTTCACTTTTATGTATACAGGTCAAGGGTACAGCTGTTTTCTTTGATAGGTGCTCACAGCGTGTATATATATACATTCGAAATTTGCAAAATGTTAACCTATCAATACATTTCTTATATAAACAACAACAAAATCGAATAGAAATGGGCTGTTTCCCCTACTTGGCCTTTTACAACAAAATTGGAGGGGTTAATTTTTACTATAAGAACTATATTCAACTACAAATCAGATGTTTATATGCAGTTGGTTGTGGTAAACCTTAATGACCCCAACGGATCAATTAGTAATGACACTACGGATTTATAGTCGTGGCGACAGCACTAAACAAACGTTAATTTCAATAAATAGTGAACGACACCGGGTGTACAACATGAGGCCCATCGCAACACATTAAACTATCCATGAAGTGTACTTTTACTCTAAATACAAACAATCTGACACCTGCAACAAGATAATTAATAACGGTTTTATATGCATCTTATCCGGCATTTGAATGTAAGAATGATTTATGTTCATGCCTTTTTTCCCCCAAACGACCATTAAAATAACACTACTGATTTTAGAAATTTACATCCGCCACAAGGCATTAAACATACGTCATTGTTAATGTTAATAAAAACTGGAAAGGGAGAACCATTCGAAGCAAAGAACAACCACGATAATACTGTAGAATACTATGTTTTACTGAATCTGTTTGAGAGATGTAATGTATTAAGAATGTTTTGAATGTCGAATGTCGAATGTCGTATGTCGAATGTTGTATGTCGCGTGAAACGACATTCACTATGAATGATGTTTTTGAATGTCGAATGTCTTATATCGAATGTTTTATGTCGGGTGAAACGACATTCACTTTGAACGATATTTTTGAATGTTGTTTTTCGAATGTTGTATGTCGAATGTTGTAAGTCGCGTGAAACGACATTCACTTCGTATTATTGTTTCTGCCAATAAGCTCGTTTTGTTACTGTTTAATTCATTAACAATATATTTACGTCGATTGAATGAATTAGTATTGTACCTTCCAGAAAAGAAAGGAGCATGTCTATAAGACCTTACATTTAACTAAGGAAATAATATTCGGCACATACCTTACCACAATTATCAAAATACTAGACAAAATGTTATGAAACGTATTCTATTAAATAACAAATCATATTTGAATGAATACTCGCAGTAACATATAATGAACACCCGTTGATGAAAGTGATAGCAATCAGATTGACTTGGTTACAAATGCGGGGCCTCCGTCCGTGGCCGAGTTATAAGAGTCTTTGAAATGAAATCACTTGCTGTCAGTTCGATCCCTCATGGGCCGAGGAATCTGTATGTGAGGATGCTATAAAGGTGGCTTGCAGAATGTTGGTGCTTCCACCAGGTGCCCGCCCATGCACGAAAATTACGCGCACGGGCACCTGGGGTTCTTCCTCCAACAAAGGAGGCTGGAAAAGTCGCAAAATGACCTTAGATATTGGTGTGACTATAACATCCAATTCAGTTGTTACATATACACATTGCTCCACCATGAATCAGTATAAAACTCTGAAGGTGAGGTAAATATATTAAAGAATCCAGTCTTAAAATTTGACACATTATTCAAGATGACTTTTTTGAGATTGTAGTTATTAGATTTGACAATTTCTGCACTAACTGGTTTAGAGTATATGACATGATACGAACTGTAGTGATTTCTTACTTGGGAGCTTAGTGAATGTCACATCTTTTTCAAAAAACATGTGGTGTGGTAGTTTTTTGGCGAAAACGGTATTACCGTTTCAGCTATATGCTATCGCTGATAGACCGGATACATCGTTTTATCGCACCACGCGGAAGTTACCATATTTTTCAAGACCAGACCTATTAGTACAAGAAAATGTTCGAGATATTGCGATGTACGATTTCCCACTAAACTGCGTGTAACGGTCCTTTGCGCTTCGATTGATAATGTAAAATCAGATGGTATAAAATCAACATTAAAACAGACATGAATCGATTCAAGCTAACCAGTAGTAACCCTGTCTTCACCCCTCTTTCTGTTGTCTTTTGTCTCTTTCATTGTAGTTTCTAGTCCTTGTTTGCAGTACAGTGCGGACCTACGATGCCATTGCGTTCGGACGCTGTGGTTTCTACAGGACCCTATATATCATATGGTATTGTTTATTTTACACATCATCACACACCTTACATCATTATTCGCATTATAATCTGAAACGTCAATCATTAGGTTGCACTTCCGGTTTTTGGATTTTCTATTTGATTAGTTTTAGAAATCGACAGTAATATGGCAGAGAATAATGTTGATAGAACGGTATCATATATGAATTTTAAAACTATATTAATATAATTGATTTATAAGAAAACATTAATTTAATACTGTCCTTTTTTAAATCTTTATTACAATAATTTACATATTCTAGTTCCGTTTATTTATAAAAAAAAATCATTAAAAATATAATTTGTTATTTAATAGATACTTGGACTATCCTTATTTTATGTCTGGCTCTATTGACTCGTGCTTTTCTTAAGGAAAGACCTTTATTTAAGAACTTAAGTATATTTGAAAACTTAAATAGTTTGTTGAGACTATTGGACTTGAGATAGATATAGAAAAGTGAGTAACATATAACACGAATCATTTCGCTAATAACAATCATAAAAATCACACAATCTTTAATCTTAACTATAGGAACAGCTCAAAACCGTTTGTATACTAATGTTTTTGCCATTTAATACGCAGTACTTTGATTATTATATGTTGGGATATGTCTTCGTCTAATATGAACATAACTAGTTTAAATATATTTATTTTACATCTATTGCGAAACAAGTTCTTGCAACTTAGATTAATCACTCTCCATGGTTTCCTGGGTAGAACCAGTACTAAGCAATGTGGATTAGTTATCTTGCTCACGGATAAATAACGTGGCCTCGGAGAGGATCGAACCCACGACCTCTCGATCTAGAGTTCGGCACTCTACCACTGACCCCACATTCCACGTGTATGAACAAAACTAACTGGAATATACCAGAAGCATAACCTAGTTCAGTATTAAGCATATATACACGAACGTTGTAAGTCTTGTGCGTCATGACCAAATCAAGCTCCGTATGATTGTTTTTTTTAAATAATTGGCTATATTTAAGATAACGTTTCTATAATATTACATTGGCATGTTATGTTTTCTTTTAAAAAATATTCAGATGTGTTAATTGACTTCAGGGTTGAAACGAGTACATATATGTCACCTTCAATTATTAAGAAAAGAATAATTATGGCTTTTCGGATATAAATAAAACCTTGCCACTTGTTTCCTAGTTAACACCCTTACGTTGTTTGTTTTCGACTCCAAAACGTACCAAAGACAGCCATTGTTTCTAAAACTTGACCAAAATTATGAAAATTACATGTACAATTTTGTCGTTAATTTCGTATTTTAATACTGATATGAAATAAGATTGTATTGCCTCAAGGTCGTTTCACTTAAGAGTTTCTTGTCAGTAATGGGAGTAAATTTTAAAGCGTAATTAGATGTTGTCCTCCGTTAGTCCCTAAAGTGTGCAAATATACTCTCTTTGTTTGTTGTTACCGAAATGTGAAATGTTCATAATTTCCGGATTTCTAGTCCAGATCTGTTTATTTGGTAATGAGACGTTTCATATTCCAAAATATTAATTAAATGGTCAAGTTCAGCAGGATCGCTACAAATTTTTATGGGAAACATGCTGAATTTCAGCTTTTAGCACATTGGACTTGGACTTACCTTGAAAATAAGACACGCATTGTGGCCCCCCCTCCCCCAACCCACCCCCAGCCACACCGCCTCATGGAAAGTTTTGTAGAGTTTTGTAGAGGACTGAAACATGCTGAATTTTAACTTTTAGCACATTGGACTTGGACTTATCTTTTTTGAATTTGTATGTTTACTACTTTTATTTGTATCGTCGGAAAAGCTTGCATTGTGGTCTATGGGAAAGCAATTAGTGTACCGCAACCTACAACAACAAACTTCAAATGTACAGCAAACATGCTTTGGTGTAAGGTGTAAGCAACTATCAATACACATAAAACCAAGAAATGCAATGCATACAATATAAATCAAACACGCAATGGCAGACATTTTTAAATATAATTGCTGAAAGCTGAAAGTTTCCAAAAACAATATGCCTCTCATTTGTAATAACGTTTACCTTGTTGTATTGTACAGACGCATAATGTCCCATTTTGTATGTATTATGTTCCAAATATCGTTGTGATGCGTTTAAACCAGTTAACAGTCATCTTATTTATAATCATTCAAATTATGTCGCAACTGTAAGAAACCCTTTTCCCCCATACACATTACGTGGTCCCGCATTAACCGCGATATCCTGTTTAAAATTATAAGCCTAAATTAACGTTTGATTTCATACCCCCACAGTCAACCCTGTTTTTGCTTCTAAGAGAAGGGCTTGGATGGGGTATGAAGGTTAATACTCGGATCACGTAATGTTTAGAGATTGCTAATTGTTGGCAAATAACGAGACTATGGTTAAAAAGGCCGATATTTCCCGTTTACACAGTCACATATCAATTACCTTAAATGTATTTTGAAAGACTGCCCTTTCTATTTAAATTATTTACTATTGTGCAGCATGAAATGTAAAATTCGTCGTGCCATTTAACCCTCGTGAGTTTTAAAATAGACGTCACTGACGGGATATCAGTTAAACTATCTGAATAATTGATAATAAAAACTGGCATTTAATGGGATACGTCATTCTAGGTTATCGGAAAGGCCAGTACTGCCACTACGTTACCATCATGAATGATTGATATTATAATAAGTTATGCGTCGCATTTAACAAAATTTCAGCCTGCCGCGACAGTGTGTGTCAGAGAGGTCAATGTTCAATTTTATAGCGCCGCCAAACTGATATTCTACACCTAGACACGTGCCATGATACCCAACTCAGTCACATACTGACATGGGACCGTATTCAGTCCCTATTTTAATTGGTAATAACTCATGAATGTGAATGAGTCCCGTTTGAAGTAGTTTCAAATTGACGAACTCCCCAAACGTCGGTATATAAGCAGAAATCGATGCGTAAAATTTCACATTTTTAATTAGCCTCCGTACAGGTGACATCGATAAATATACGGCTTCAGAATATATGTGATAAAAAAAATGTTGCCCGGAACGGGATTTGAAACACAGCCGTGCACTTGTATAATAAAGTTTATAAATCACATCACCATAGAAGTCAGGTTGTGATAGTCCTTGTCGCAGAAGAGTCCAGTCGAGATCTGGTTGTTTTGAGGCGAAGTATCAGTTTCATATTGATAACATACAGTATTACACCAGGCAATGTTAATTTACACGTGCGACAAGATGAACTACATATTTATTGATCCATCTTGAGTTACGTTCAATTATGTTAAGTTGTTTTGCCTCATAGTAAATGGTAGTTAATATACCATTTTCTCAAGTAGCGTTATAGTTCAGTGGATAGAGCACCGGACTTGAAATCAGAAGGTCGTAAGTTCTTTAGCCCCGAAAGAGGCTAACATTTTTTCTGTAAGACTAACTATTACCTGTGTATAGGTACGATGTGCACTGGTCGATTTTTACACTTGGTGTAAACCCGGTATCAGCGCAAATTGATTCTCGACGAAAACCAGTCACGGTTGCTCATCGACAGTGTATCTGTTTCGCCAGGAATAGTCAATGATTCACAACGGTGTCTGTTTACAAACGTAGATTTTGAATGAAAATAGCAATCATTTTGCTTTTTTGGGAGTTTTTCGTACGCTAATATGACTAATTATGAAAGTGTATTGCATAGTTTCTATATCAACCACATTTTATACAACAACGTATAAAATGATATTTTTTTTAAAAACTTCAAAACCTATAGCACTTTAATACATTATGCTTTATCAAAACATGTATACAAACCAGTAGAAAATAATAATTAATTCATGTGTTTTGTCATAGGTTAAATAGAACTGTGTTTTTAAAAAGAATGAGTCATGGTTTCTCCCTGAAGTCTCACGGCGTCTGGACGACAACATTTTTAATGTAATGGTTACTCAACAACGATTTGTCTCTTTTCAGAGGCTAACTAGCAGGTAATTCGTTGTGGTTTTCATCATGCACATAAGCGGTTAGACACTATATCGAACATCGCAGGGACAGCATAAAACAATAATAGAAACAGTTGAATCAAATTACGGATTAATCATACGACTATTCCATTTCACTACACGGGAACGATACACAGTGTGATTTATACCGACTTTAAGAGTCTACGTGCGTACACCTAGCTGCCTACTGTTCATTAGGAGAACAATTTAAAACTATGAACACAACCATCATTATGGGGTATCGTGCTACCTTTGTAAACTCCATGTGTTGATATCGCCTATTCCAATAGATGATATCACCAATTGATGTTATTAATAAAACCATTACATACATCAATTCAGCTTGTGTGGGCTAGTGTAAAAAAAATACTGATAAAGGTGACCCTTTGGGAGCAACAAACACAATTAAGAGAATAAAGCAGCAGACTCGGTTTTATTGAGTCTGTTCATCAGAAGTAATGAAAGAAGCAACACCTCTCACGCCCCCTAGCGTCGGCTTCAGCAGTATTCTCAAAGACTATTGCGACGTACTAAATCTCCATATGTCCGTCATACCCATCATATTAATATTGTGTTTTTAATATTCCATTGTAGTGTGACCAAAAGTCTACAGGTTTGTATTCACTGATGTACTCGTTAAAGGGAGAAAGCGCATGCAATGAGAAATTTGGAAATCGCCGAACACGATAAATACAAAAGAATGTTGCAGTCTCGGTTTCACTGAGTCTGTTCATGAACTGTAGTGAAAATGCTTGCTACCGTCTATGCCCTCTAGCCCCGGATTGAGCATTAACATTAGCCTTTCGATTTATTAATTCAGTATCATTTTGACTTTAAACATACTTACATATATTCAAATACAATGTTGATTGTTCAACTTTTCTTCGTTGTTCTACATGGGTTTGAATGATGAAATATAATCAACAGTTCGTAATATGCTAAAAAAAATATCCTTACGCTACTCTTAATAAGTAATAATAATTATTAAACAAATGCATTTTTATGTAAAAAGATTTAAGCTTGTCTAAGCTCGATTGCCGTGTGTCCGTTCAAGGTTGACTCATCACTTTCATATTCCATAGATGTACTAATATCTACTTTCTTTATGCAAATGGACGATCCTTCCTCAAAAGAAACCTCCATCACACTCTCAAACCTACTGGTAGCTACGATTCCCTCCATTAATCAACACCTTTATTGTCGTAGAAAATTCGATACACTGAAAGGAAGAAACCGTGATATTATAATTGCAATCGTCAGGACACCGTGACCGTTTTATACATTGGCATTGATTTGCGAATAATTTCGTTGCGCAACCGAGACTGGTTTTTGTCGAGAATCCATTTGCGTTGATACCGGGTTTACCCACAGTGGTATGTACAATAAATGATTTCCTGCGATATATTTGCTCGCTTAAATACCCGATTTTGATATGAGCTGGTGAACATGAAGTACAAATAAAGACACGCCTACAAAGAAAAAATCGATTGATGTAGAGACTCTGTACATATTAATTAAGTAAAAATTTAAGATTTTTACGTATTTTCAAATATCCTTATTAACCTCTCAGCGACACTACAGAGCAACTCTTTTAAGATATTTTTAGCTAAGAGGTTTATTAATCCATAGCATTATTAAAACTATAAAGAAGATGTCTTATAACCATGATAACGATATAAAAAGGATACATTTTGACTTGTTAGTATACTGCTAAGAAGATTCTGAATACGGACCCTGGTCGAAAAGTCCTAGCACTACCCTTTATATGATGAACATCAAGCAAAGGAGCTACTAGAAGTCCTTGATGTGACTCTACCACTACGCCACCTCTGTGTTCCTTATACGTATAGATACTTTAGTCATGCAGAATGCCATATGGCCCATTAGAATACATGCTTTCTTTATATAATTATCTTAACAGTTGCCGAATGGATCACATATTGCCACACAATGGCATTTTTAAAGATAAATATGGTCCGTTTTTAAAAGTTTTGACAAGTACAAATCGGACATTTTCTTTAAATATGCGATAATACCACCTACATACATGGTGGTTACCACCTCGGCAATAAGAGATATCTCAGAAACATACTTATATTATTCTAACAAGTTATCGAATGTGTTCAGCTAGGAACCAACACGTTTGGTACCTTTTAATTTTCACATAAAATCTGAAAATTAAAATCTCTACATTCTGAAAAGTGGATTGGGCTATCCTTATATCAGTTTCAAGAAACTTGCTGCTTGCTGCTAATATCGATATTTCATGTGATGTTTAAAATACGTCTCCGTAAGCAATCGTTATAGAGTTAACTGAATTGATACGAGGGGTGTTCGAAAAGAAATGCACTTCGGCGAATTATCTCGCTAAAACTGACTGAAATGCTGAAATTTCTATGACAGGACTTCAACATATTCCCCACGATTAGAAATGCATAGTGAATCCATTCCCGGAAAGCGTCACGGTAGGCTGATTTGGTACACTCCTGATCCATTAGATTAACCAAGTGCCTGTCGTGAATGATATCTTCTGCCAGCAAGACAGTTTTTCATTTTTGGAAATAGGGTGTTAGGTCTGGGGAGTACCGGGATGTGGAACGACTGTAACCTTTTCCGACTTGAGGAAATTAATTACAACTTTATATTTATGAGTCGGTGCATTGTCATGTAATAGACGAACATATCTGAAACCTGTTGTTTGGAGGCTTTTTTGAAAGTATTTCTTCAGTTTTTAGGTGTACTGATCAAATATCAGCAGAGCTTAAGCAGTGGTGCGGTGTCCGTCCGTCCGTCTGTCCGTCTGTTTGTCTGTCCTAAATTGTTTGTTGCAGCGACTACTCCTCTGAAACGACCTGATGGATTTTCATGAACTTTTACAGGAATGTTGCCCATGGTGTCTAGTTGATCCTAGCAAAAATTCAAGTTGTATTGAAATCCAAAATGGAAGCCAAAGCTAAATATAGATTTTTAAAAAACAAAATTGCAGCGACTACTTCTTGAAAACTTTAAGTGATATTGATAAGGGACTTTTTTTAAAATACCACCATGACATGCTGTTGGTCCTTGTCGAAAATCGTTTTGATTTGACGTTAAACTTGGCTGCCAGCGACCATCTTTGTTTACATAGAGTTATATAGTAAAAACTTGTAGTTACTACTCCTCTCAAACTACTTGACGGATTTTCATAAAATTCACAGAACTGCTGCTCTTGATGTCTAATTGATCCTAGCAAAATGTTTGGTCGGCCTAAAGTTCAAGATGGACGACATGGCTGAAAACAGATTTTTAAAAAACAAGTTTGTAGCGACTACTTCTTGAAAACTATAAGTGATATTGATCTTTGACTTTTATAAAATGATCAGCATGACATGATGTTGATTCTTGTCTAAAATTACTTTGATTTAACATTTGTTTAAATAGAAGTATATAATAAAAACTTATAGCGACTACTCCTCTGAAATTACTTTACGGATTTCCATGAAACTTCACAGGAATGTTGCTCTTAATGTCTAGTTTATCATAGTAGTAGTAGTAGTAATAGTAGTTCAGTAGTAGTAGTAGTAGCAGTCTGTGGTGGACAACCATGACTACCTGTCTTGGAAGTAATATACCCACGTTTCGTCACCAGTTACCACATTTTCAAATTGCTTTTCGTCATATTTCAGAAACATTTTCAGCAACCTTTTGGCCAATTTTATGTTTACCTTATTTTGCTCATCAGTCAAAAGGTGAGGTACCTATCGCGCAGATATCTTCCTAACCTTTAAGATACGTTTCAGAATGAAATGAACTGTGGATAGTCATACCCCTACAATACGAGCAATCTGACGCACAGTGTATCTTGCATCAGCTTCAATAATCTGTCTCACTACATTGTTGGTGGTGGCGGTCATATGACGGCCAGATTTTGGAGCATCTTTTTTGTTGACAGATTCTACACAAGGTGCAAATTTCTTGTTGCATAAGATTTACTCGTTTTCCAACCATTTCTATTTCAGTGGTCAACGACTGACTATATTGAAATAAAGATTATTTAGGAAACGGGTTTACCTACCCATTCATGTAAACATCACAGTGTAGGTATTGAATAGAGCTAGCCATATGTATACATGTCACTGTAAAATTGTACGTGCTTCTTCAGAAATTCGCAACACCCCTTGTATTTGGAGTTTTGCTACGGTATATCAGTCGTTTAATGGTCGCACATTTTGTTTAATAGCAACGCGTTAGTGGATCCGTTAAAATAAATGTATTTACGATCGTTAAACGACTGATATACTGCCACAAATTCAATATTTAATACTTGTTAATCCGTTTCGAAAGCATTTCAGCGTTTTCAAGTTGACCTTTCGTCTCACAAACGCGTTCAAATAAAACTGGATGACGTCCGGTATTTGACAGTTAACGTCATATGACTGGATTTGTGACTGGTTATGCACTTTGTAATAGTCGGATTTTTTCCAATGCGTTAGAATAGGTTTAATGTTCATGCTTGAAAATACATTGACAAACTGAAAGTTTTTTTTTAAATACTGTATTTTTACCAGCTTCAAATGTTGCTAATGTTAAATTAATCAATAACTACAGTATTTAGTACACGCCATTTAGAGAAACATTAAATTGTGTCTGATGGCATTCGAAGCTGAAATTACGTCTAAACATTATCTCCGGTTTCTAATCATTATTTTAACAGAATAAAATTGGGTTTTGGTAGCGATTTGTCATGTCTTGGTAAAGTTAAACGATCAAATTCCATGAAATCGTTGTATATCAAATGTAGGTAAGACTTTCCAATTACAAATGTGATGTTTCTTCTATTACAACTTATTGATGTCTGAACAAGATATCGAAATATACTTCGATTTTTTATTGGATACAATTTTTCATTGAATATGCCCTACCTAAATATATTTTAGGAGATTAAGTTTTGAATTCTATATATTTTTAGGGAATAGTATATAAGCGTAAAGCAATACTTAGGTTTCATTGTAATATTATGTTTGTTGAAGCAGTTACCCTTAGTCTTTATTGTATTAGCAGTTGGTTTTACGTAAATCAGTGGAAAGTTATATTCTTTCCAATGGTCTGAAACCTCGTAAACACGCACCCTTTAAAATAGCCATGCTATGATCTGAGAAAATGTTCATTTATATATGATGTTGTTATGCATTTATATTTGTGTTGGTTGATTATTATTGATATAGACATATTTTTATATTTCGGAACCAAAAATGTCGGAAAATTGGTGATGGAGCATGTCAATATCCTGTATCGAAATGATTCAGACACTTAGATGTTGTGTATTCAGATGACGTAGGAAATTACTTAATATTTGCAATCTGACTGAATTATGTTTTACCTTTGGAAGGACATTGTCACAATCATCGACGTTGTACCTAAACATTCGAAATATGGAAATGCTGTTTCGCAATTTGCTCCTAGAATATTTTGTTTTATGTCTCTTATTCATAGATTCTAGTGCACATCTACTGTCCGTATCTTATTGGAATATTTTAATTTATTTCACAACATTGAGATAAGAGCTAGAGAATGAAATGTCATTCAATCAATGTCTACACACATCAGCACAAATTAAGGCATCTTGTCGCCAAGTAAGCAGCATTGTTGCCAACGAACGTTCCAATGCTGTACCCATATTGCCATTCTTATTATGTTTATGGTCTTCTGTTTCTTATTGTTACTGTTTGTTCTGAATGCGCCGTTTTTTATGACGAGTTTCTGTGAATGCTACGTTTTCTGTTCAATTCGAATACATAGTGGGTCCGTTACAATAAATAGATTGACGACCGTCAACGCGTTAGTTGATCCGTTAAAATAAATGGAATTACGACCGTTAACGGGTTAGTGGATCTGTTAAAATAAATGGAATTACGACCGTTAACGCGTTAGTGGATCCGTTAAAATAAATGGAATTACGACCGTTAAGGCGTTAGTGGATCCGTTAAAATAAATGGAATTATGACCGTTAAACGACTGATATACTGCCACAAATTCAATATTTCTCAATACTGGTTAATCCGTTTCGAAAGCATTTCAGCGGTTTCAAGTTGACCTTTCTTCTCACAAACGCGTTCAAATAAAACTAGATGACGTCCGGTTTTTCACTGTTAACGTGATATGACTGGATTTGTGAGTTGTTATGCACTTTGTAATAGTCGGATTTTTTCCAATGCGTTAGAATAGGTTTAATGTTCATGCTTGAAAATACATTGACAAACTGAAAGTTTTCTTTTAAATTCTGTATTTTTACCGGCTTCAAATTTTGCTAATGTTAAACTAATCAATAACTACAGTACACGCCATTTAGAGAAACATTAAATTGTGTCTGAGGAATTCGAAGCTGAAATTACGTCTAAACATTATCTCCGGTTTCTAATCATTATTTTAAAAGAATATAATTGTGTTTTGGTAGCCATATGTCATGTGATGTGATATTTCTTCTATTACAACTTATTGATGTCTGAATAAGATATGGAAATATATTTCGATTTTTTATTGGATACAATTTTTCATTGAACATGCCCTACCTTAGTATATTTGAGGAGATTAAGTTTTAAATTCTATATATTTTTAGGGAATATTATATAAGCGTAAAACAATACTTATGTTTTATTGTAATAGTATGTTTGTTGAAGCAGTTACCCTTACTCTTTATTGTAGTTGCAGCTGGTGTTACGTAACTCAGTGGAAAGTTATCTTCTTGCCAACGGTCTGAAACCTCGTAAACACGCACCCTTTAAAAAAGGCCATGCTATGATCTGAGAAAAAGTTCATTTATATGATATTGTTATGCATTTATATTTGTGTTAGTTGATTATTATTTATATAAACATATTTTTATATTTCGGAACCAAGAATGTCGGGAAATTGGAGATGGAGCATGTCAATATCCTGTATCATATTTTTCTCTCTCTCTGTCTGGCCTGTGTCTTTAAAAGAGACTGCTATGTTTTCTGTTCGATTCGTATACCTACGTATCAAGAGACTGAAACGTTATCATATACCATGGTATTATAAATAAAATTAAGGACACGTTGCATACAACTGCACATATTCCTTCATAAAGTGTGTAGTATCTTTCGTACTCGTTTTCTGTTGTTAAAATAACATATTTGCATACGCACAGTGCTTCCATAAATATAAAATAGAAGAGTGTCACAGCAAAACATCGACAGGAAATGCATCATTCAAGGCCCACAGTCAACTAGAAGCACGCATAGAAACAAACTCAAATTACAAAGATGAATGAAAGGCAAGATATTACATCACGAACACAGTAGGACTACCGCCTTGGAACGGTCAGTGGCAAAAAGGCCGCTAGGGGTTTAATCCAGGTACTAGGGTGCACCAAAACTCCATCTTATCCTACTGCCATCCCCCAAAACGGGACAGTTTAAATGAAGATATCCCCACCAGGTTATAATCTCCATCAAACAATGCAGCATTTCTATACAATATAACTATAACACATAATTGATCATGTATATATAATATAAACACTTCCTTAATTAGAAGAGTATGAGAGTGGACCTTTGGAAACGGCCGAACACAAGCCATTTTCTGTTCGTATTTAGACTGGAGTCAAAAGTGTTTAACTTTTTGCCGCTTAGATTCGTCATTTATAACCAATAATTGTACACGATGTTTTTAAGATAACACAAAATGGAAAAGGCTACCGGCAACAGTGTGTCTTTAAAAGAGTTTGCATTTAATAACTTTTAATACAGGAGCACGCTGGGGTCTGTTTAAATAGGATTATTTTATACAAGCAGTTATAGATTAAAGACTACAATACATTAGCAAATATTTGTTATCACATGTCATTTGAATTCATAGTAGTATTTAAATTAGAAAAATTCAAGAAATTGCATTGTTTACGAAATCTAGTAAACTTGACACTTATGATCGGCTTATACGAACTATGTGTGACAGCAACTGAATTGCCTTTATACTACTTCTAAATGGGCACCTCGTGTTTTTAAACTGCAAAAGGACACAATATTTTACAATATTTGATTGTTGGCATAAACGGAAATAAACTGAGTTCTGAACTACTTGGTATACGATAAAGGAATTATTAATAAACAAAACAAAACAAAACACTTCTTGTCATCAAGTCGTTATAGATATAAGTATACTTAGACACGCGACTTTTCTTACGATACATTAAGGAACACACATTTATGATCACATTAAATGGTCATAATCAAATGTAATATGTAACAAGAACCACAAAGAAATATCGCCACATATTAAAATGCCTATTAAGTTTGTTTTGCTCTGAATACAAGCATTCTGACACATGGAGCAACGGAAAATGATTTAAGATACATCACGTCAAAATTGAAACAATACAGGACTCTCCAAATGGGCTTATACAAACAATTGCTGACAGTGACAGATGCATCAGATTGGCTTTGTCACTCATACAAATAAATTCTGCTCCACAGGCTGTCTGTATAATATATACGTATACATGTAATATATAATAATCAAAATAGAAAACACTTCAAATATGACATTTTATATAATAGAATGTTCAGTTTTAGTTATTAGATATTTGTTTTAGTTTTTAGATATGACAATATCTGCCATTGCTTGTTTGATTTATATAATGTACAAAATAACTTTAGCACTTGAAATACATGCCAGTTCCATAGCTGAGATACGAAGTTGTGTATGTTCGGGGCCAATAATAAAGTGGCATATATAGGAAAAATAACAATTCTACAAAGTCATTTGTAAACAATGTCGGTGATAAAAATAAAGCAAATAAATTATGCTCGGAACCCACGCTTATATGTTAACGCAAATTGTTCTCAAATCAACGAAGGGAGCTAATTTTAAAATAAAGAAATTTAGAACGTTTTTGTTTCAGAATAATAACGTTTTTTGAATACTTTTTAGTGGCGATTAAACAAAAACATAATGGGTAATTCTGGTCAATAGCAAACATTACATTTTTTTTTTCAAAGCAATACTTTGTAAAGCGAAATGTATTTTTCTTTTTTATTATCGGAGGTAATTCTGGTACTCCGCTTAGAAAATAATAAAATAACATTTCTTCTTAGAAAACCAAATCAACAATTATATCAATGTTCATACGAGTAGCATTCAGATTGAAATGCAACTGAGTTTAAACAAAAGTAATAACAACAATATTGATAGTATTTTAAATTGCATTCGCTCAAAGTAATCCCCATATTGAACAGATATACAACTGTTTAAACGACCAGACCAATTATGGAATGCATTGTCGTACTCTTATCTGGGTATACTGGCAAGGCACTGGTAAACTGTTCTGTATCCTGGGCACCAGTCTAGCCCCACTGAAGTGATCATCCGAGTACCTAAGTCAAGCGAGTATACACATAACCCCATATAATAACTTGGTCACAGTATATCGAACAATTACCGAGACACTTATATCACTAAATACGATCTAAGTGTCTCTTTATAAAGTTGTATATGTCTACCGAAAAAGATATATTAATATCACCAATAACCTATATGTTGCTATGTATTTAATATTTTAGTCCGAAATTTGTATATAAACTCGTGCAAGTTAATCTAGTATTCACAATGCACATGACCATCCTTTAATTCCCAGAGCGCTAAATTAAATTATGTTTTAAACTGAATTGTGTTTTATCAGCGTAAAATAATAAACATTTACTAACTTTAAGTCTTAAAAGTGTTTTGGCTGGTTAGAGATGTCAACCGATGATAAGGGCAATTTGAACGCTCTGAAAAGCGTTAATCCAGACAGAATACAGAATGTGCGATGAAACCAAATTCAAAAATTGGAATACATAATTCCATATTTGTCATATGACATAGATGTTAAAAACATATGTTTTTTAAACAACTAGAGACTTGCAACATGTGATGCTGCCTTGTTGGTTAGAGATTAGATCATGGCGGGGATTTCTTTATTTACACTGTCCTGTTTTAATGGGATGACAGTAGGGTAAGTGTGAGGTTTGGTGCACCCTAGAACCGGTTTAAACCCCCAGTGGCATTTTGTGTTTGTGATGTCGTTTGCATTTTTTATTACTTTTGCCTCCTCGTTTGTCTGTTTGCGTGTTTGTTTTTGTGTTTTGTGGTTGACTGTCGTCCTTGAATGCTGCTTTCCCTGTCCGATATTTTTATATTTCTTACAAATATATATGTCCAACATGTAAACGAGAACTGGTAGATGGGTATAACCTATATTTGTATGAGGAAGAAAATGGAGTGGAACACAATGATCACAGAATTGCTAAGGAGAAAAAAAGATGTATGATTTTGATATACTGGAATCAGTAAGTAAACATAATTCAACAATTTTAAAAATAAAACAAATAGATGGAAGTGAGGTAGCAATAAATAAAAGGCTTATCCACGTACCACATAATCTAAATAAGTAGCTAAAGTTGTGATGTTTAAGGCTGGAATTGCCATTATAAAAAAATAACACAATATTTACAGACTAAACATCCATTTTATTCACGAATAAAAATCCAATACAATATCATCATCATATCTTGTATTTAAAAACGATCCAACTGGTCTTAATGTTGCCTGACGAGTTTTTCAATGAGAAATTACTATCGCTATCTTAATTGTAGTTCCTGGCAAATACAATGTTACAACTAATGACCGTTGTAAATCACTTCAGATTTATGTTATTCTAGCATGTTAAAGTGAACATTCTTAGAGGCTTGTGCTGTGCTTGGTATTAAAGACACGTTATTTATTGCATTTAGTAATGCCAGGGTGTGTAAAATAGGTTTATTACTATAGTAACTTTTTCTGAAAGTTTGTATCACTTCGAGTAGGTTAATGCCAGATCAGGATCTGAAATTGGTGATACAAGTTTCCAGAACAAGTTACTATAGTAATGATTCTTTTATTATTTACCTCTTTATTTATCATTAAAATAGAAAACATGTATCAAAAAATTTAAAAACAAAATTGTATTAGGTCAAATTAACTAAAAAACACCAGCAGGAAAGACATGAAAACATGTACATTTCACGCGCATGAAAACATGTACATTTCATTGCAACAACTACACATGTGTTCATTACAAATGGGTAAACAATTAACATTCTGGTGAATTTACCAACTGACATAACGTTAAATTAATTAATTACCCACAATGTTCACAAATGCACAAACTAACATTCTATCACATTTTATGTTAAAACATGGATTACTAGCTAATCCTAGATTACAATCTGACATTTGTGTATGGAAAGTTCCAAAATCTATTTTTAGTAGTATAGTGAAATAGATTCAGAAAACCACTAAAGGTGATACGGGTTTTGTGTTCCATTGTCGGAAAATGAAGGTACTAGGTATATAATAAGGTAATTTATGTGTGCAGTAATTTCTATGGTTTTATGAGATCTTTCATATTATTATTAAGAAAGATTCATTGCAGCGAGAGCATGGAGTGTTCCAATATATAGGAAATCAAACATATTATCGATATATTTCAGAATATTCCATTGCAGGGAATTTATACACATTAATTTAGCGAAAACAACTCTGCTTCTCGAATTTTCGATCCACTGACCTTCTTCAGGAATTTTACGAATACAAATCCAATACTATATCATCGTCATATATAATCTCTAATTAGCCAAAACACATTTTGTAGGCTGCAAAATAAATTCGTTTTCCTGAAGAAGGTCAGGGGAAAGAAAATTCGAGAAGCAGAGTTGTTTTAGATAAATTATATTATCATTTATCACTATCAAAGGTACAATTATATATTAATCGTTTGGTATGTCCATGAGACATTCAATGTGACAATACTGGACTAAAGTAAAAGTGTGCGGTATGGAGTGATGCGTTAAGTCATAACTGTTATCTTTGTTATGTATCCTTAGGTTATAATCCTTAATCATACCAAATATAAAAAAGCATATTACAGACGTGTTAAACAATTGAAATAAGAACAATTATCATCAGATGGAAGAATACTTGGACGACGTTGTCGACATTCAACATTACTCTTTTTCACGTTCGTTTTCTATCAAATAAATTATACTCCTAAAGAGTTTCTCTTGCTTAATTAATATGTTCCAACGTGTACCAATACTGTGAAACGTGCCAACAAACGAAGATAACCGAATGGAGATTACAGGCGCAGTTAATGTTCATTATCTTAGTCATACATTTGGACATATGTTTTAATAAAGCGCTTCCCATGTCCTACGGAAAGATTATTATGACCAAGACTTAAGACCACTGCCTTACCCTTGCGTGAATGGAAGAGGAAATTAATGCAACTAGTATGTAACACGTTGCTCCATTGGCAAATTTGCGATCGTGAAACCCCCGATTTACCATCTGAAAAATATGTGAAGTTGATACGAACGATGTCATTGAATGACGTCAACAATATACTGGCATCCGTGAATTTGAGTTTTCATAGAAAAACAAGTGTGTTGTATGATTTGATTTTATATCTGTAGCATTTGAATGGAAAAATTATTAGAAAAAACATTAGAATCTAGATAACCCTGCTACGATTTTCAATATGGGACGGTATGTGGTTGGTTTTCAGTTCGTAAAACAAAATTTCAGATGGTAAAACCACTCACTTAATAAAAATACCGTCCCAGATTGAAAATCTTAGCAGGTTTATCTCTTAGATGATACAATGTTAACAGCTGGAGTTGCAGTAGTTGTTTCCCTAACGATTGTAAGATTGTTGAATACAGGGCTTGTACTTTAACTGGATTATATGAGATTTAGCGACCTTTTTGCCTTTGACCGTTCCAACGCGGGTCTCATGTTGTCAACGTCTTAATGCTTTTGATGTCCCGTACTTATCTTCTGTATTATTATTTAACCGTGTAATTGTTGTTTGTTATAAATGTGTGTTGTTGGTTGACTGCGTTTGATGAAGGCTACATTCATGTCACGTTTGACTTCTGTATCTACTTATTTTGGATTTAGAAATGTTATATCTGTCTTAGCGCAATATAACTTGTATTGCGTTACGTACCGTACAAAACAAAAGCAACAATGTGAACATTTTCAAAAAAGTATCGTTTCGTTTACCTGTTCATGACAATTAAGTAAAATTTACATTCCCTTTATTCGAAACGGAATTAAACTAACAAATTTATAAATGTATGTCCTCATAGAATAGTGCCCTAATAAATAGGTAATATGGAATTAATATCTAAATTATGTTACAAACATAATGCGCTGTAAATGTATATTTCACACTGGAAAACTTATTGCAAAGCCAATCTGATGTCCAGTACTGTCACTCACCACTTGTACCGGTGTACTGAAAGTTATCAATCATTATCCAATTGAACATATGAACCACAACATATCTAAAGCATATATTATATGAAATTCAAACATGAAATGTAGCATTTTACGACCCCAGTCAACCAGAATAACGCATCGAAACAAACAAGTACGAGGAGCAGTCAGAACATTGTGGGACTGATTCTACAACTTTATAGTTTACGCTCACGATAAAACAAACACTTGATCAGCAAACAATCAATGTATTTGTGACAACATTAAAGTTTTATTAAGTTATTCACAGAATTAGCAAAATAGTAATACATGTAATGTGTACACATACATGTTGCATACTACGGAGTACTTCGACGACATTCCTGACGTCGCTGAGACCTTACAATTGTTAATTGGACACTAATCTCTTTATCGCGTTCACTTAGAATCCTTAGGATCCAGCGAGAACTAACTTTACTCAAGTTCAAGTCTAAGCTGATTATGGATGGAAGGGAGTCTTTCACTTTTTATGTAACAATGGCCTTCCAGCGCCAATATCATCACAAGTCGATTCTCGACATTACGTAAATCGTCGTTGCCATCTAAATACCAATTCTCTGGAACACGTCTTTGGTTGTTTACCGTTTGATATCATTTTTAAAATGA
The DNA here is from genome assembly GCA_037043455.1 of Cyrtodaria siliqua. Classification (NCBI taxonomy): domain Eukaryota; kingdom Metazoa; phylum Mollusca; class Bivalvia; order Adapedonta; family Hiatellidae; genus Cyrtodaria; species Cyrtodaria siliqua. The sequence goes on from JAWPHD010002200.1 coordinate 139,782, forward strand.
CCGTGGGCAGCATATCAGCCTTCGCACAACATTTTACAACAGTATGGAGGTCCGTCCGTTCAAGCGACGTCATTCTTTGACTGCAATGGAAAACTGAAACGTTGGAATGAAGTCAGGCCAATTTTCACGAGTATTTGGCAGCAAATATAAAACCAATAAACAACTATTGAAAGTGAAACATACGAAACGTTTTACAATTTCTAAAGTGCGCCGAACACCCTAGAACCTGGTTTAAAACTCCAGAGGCCTTTTTTGCCACTGACCGTTCCAAGGCGGTAGCCCTATTGTCAACCCTTTTTGTGTTTGTAAAGTCATATGCCTTTATTCCTTATTAACATTGCCATTCATGTTTGTCTTTATGCATGTTTTGGCGTTTATTGTGTTCTATGAAAGCTGCATTTCCTGTTTGACTTTTATACTTATTTTTGCCATAGCAACGTTTTTTACGACGCATGGGAAATCAAAGTATAGTGAATCTCCTAGGAAACATTCAAAAGAGGTTAAAATATCATTTACAGAAAAATAAAAGCGGTATGTGTTTATGAAGGCAGTCTCAGAACGTTCTGGCTGCCCCTCTTACAAGGATAAGTAAGAGACAAGGTATTTGACCTCGTAAACATAAAAAGGTAGTAGTGCCGAAATGGCCGCTGGAGGTAAAACAAACACACACAACAGGTTCTTGGGTGCACCAAACCGCATTCTTATCATATTGTCATCCCAATAAAATTAAAATAAATCCCCGCTAGGCTATATCCTCTAACCAACTAGGCAACATTGTGTTTGTTTAAAAAAAACATATTAAGTAATGTGCAATTTTCAAACCTTGATAAACAACTAAGACATTATAACAATGCTGTGCATTTATATGAACCTAACATAATGGCAGATATCGTCAAAGTAAAATTGCACGTATTTAGACCAAATCTGAAAGTCATTTTCTATGTAATGTATGTCCCGTTCACAGTTTTTTATCTATCTTCTTTATTATCGTGGATCAGTTTCCAGTTGTTATCTCCCATTGATTGTGCGATTACCGGACAGATTGTGGACCTCTATGATGACGCCTACCTAAATCCCCAAAGAACAGTAGCGTTTGATTTTTAGTCCTAAATCTTGTCTTGTCGTACCCTTAATAGTTTGTTCTTTAATTGACATGTCGCCAGTACTTAGATATCTCCGCCCTATTGTTGATGTCGGAGTATATTGACAATAGTTTATATAACATAGTTGCACGTGCTTTATACACGTGCTGTTGTTTGTCGGAGGTATCGTTCTGGTTTGATTGGTTGAAATGGATAAATGATTGACAACTGGCGACATGTTAATTGCTCTGGCATCAGCCAAGTCATTGAGTACTTCCCATTCTATACATTTTTATATAGATGATCAGTTATGTGTTATTCTTATATTGCCCGTTATTGCTGACTTGTTTGTTAGAGAATATGGCCTGGCGTGGATATTTTTATGTCCTCTTTAATTGAGATGACAATAGGGTGAGAGTTAGATTTAGTTTACCCTAGAACCTGGTTTAAACCCCAAAGCGGTATTTTTGCCACTGGCCATTCCAAGGCGGTGACCCTATTGTCAACCTGTTTGTGGTTAGTGTTTGTAATGTCGCATGCTTTGCTTATTTACATTATATTTCTTGTTTGTTTTAATGCGTGATTTTGGTTGACTGCGTTCTATTAAAGCTACATTTCCTGTTCGAGTGTTTTACCTACCAACAGACAATCTACACCTTTCACATGATTCATCAGTCATGTTTAATATATTTGAAATGTCTTACAAACAATATACTTGTGTCAGTATCATAAGTTAAATTAAGTTATACGGGCATGTTCATCAATCAAAAGTTTCACAGTAACCTTTTAAATAAGTACAAACTTATGCAATTTGTGTTCGGATACTTTCAATTTGATTCCTGTGATTATAACCAAGAGTGTGTTTAATTATCGTGCCACTAGTTGTGTCTTTATTGTAATAAATACTGATAAAGGTGATCCTTTTGGAGCAACAAACACAATTAAGAGAATAAAGCAGCAGACTCGGTTTTATTGAGTCTGTTCATGAGAAGTAATGAAATAAGCAACACCTCTCAAGCCCCCTAGCACCGGCTTAAGTGGTATTCTACTTCAAAGCCACCTATATTGGGCTCGTTGGTCCCAAAGGACCAGTAAAGTAACCCTACTGATTAGTAGCACGGGGATACTTTTTACAGCCGCCACACTGCACTAAACGAACGCTAGTGTGAATGTTAATAAATACTCTGATAAAGGTGATCCTTTTGGAGCAACAAACACAATTAAGAGAATAAAGCAGCAGACTCGGTTTTATTGAGTCTGTTCATGAGAAGTAATGAAAGAAGCAACACCTCTCACGCCCACTAGCACAGATTCTTCTTTTCTAATTAATACTAAAAAGTGGATCGCTAAACGTTTACCAATGACAAATTGTTTGTAAGACATAATTTTTTAAATTAGTAATTGATGACAAGAAACGAGTTATATTGTGTATACAAAATTCGAAGCATTGACACTAGCGGCACGTTTCAATTGTTATTAATATTGCAGGGTCATTTCTCCTCCAGTTATTTACAATTCATGGTGGGGACTGGAAAGTGTTATATTAGTTTTGACCTCTAGAACACGTTCAGTAGTAGCGTTAGAATGGCATCCATAAGATGTGACACCAGTAAATAACAATTTAGACTTTCTCGTCGACTTATTTGATTCTATTATGACTTATTAGGGATGAATTGATGAAAATTGACATTTCATTGGGATCTTTGTACGTGAGATATCATCCTAGCTTAACAGCAAGGATAGCATTACCTTATCATCCGCAGGCTAAGTGATTGCAATTCAATGAGCGTTCCTTATATAGTGACAGTGACACAGATGACATATAAAGCAGTCAAATCACTTCCTCATGATTAGTCAATTTCTTTAGACGTCTGTGTATAAATTGTATCTGCTCAATAATAGGCTCATGGTTATTGTCCACACGTCACACAGAAACATACTTGACTTAACATATTCACATTATTGTATTTGTTGCGATATGAATGGAGACGTTGTCAACTTTTGAATATCGCGTGAAATCAGGGGATAAAAACCGAAAATAAATCGTATAAAGCCTTTTGAAATTCATTGAACGGTGGTTGAATCTCTATTCCCAACCAAAATCGATTATTTTAACTAAGGAAAGGATGGCAAATTGGTTATATCATTTAAAGCAAAGACAATTACTGCATATTATGTTAAATCATAAAATTAGCAAATAATGTAAAACATATACACTTTCTATATTGATTTGTAATATAAATGTTGATTTTTTTATTATATTTGTTTTGCTGTTGCTTGAAACGCTTTTGTTATTATCAAAATGCCTTATATGATAAACGGGATTTATGATGTCAGCATTCCAATATGGCCGCCTCCATTAATATTTCTTTGCAAATGTTTAAAAGGTCATATAATTGTGTTTTGATAATTCTTTCACCTCTAAGTTGTTAAGAACCCTTTTCATGAGAACACTACATCTCCTTTAATAATCATTTTTCAAAATCATGCAGTTGTTTACAAATGATTAGTGTATGCTTATTAAAAACTGCGGCTTCATTGGTTTATACGTATTTATGCTTAGTTACACGGACGTAATACCATGGTATTTTATTAAAAAAAAATCCTTGCAAATATTATCAAATTTCAAGAAACGGAAATCTCTTTCATTTAATAACTTTCAATTACTTTCTTTGTTTTTACGGGAGTTCATATTTAGGATATAACCAAACAAAACGCATTTTAAGTTATATCATGTTTTACTTTTCAGATAACTGTGAATGCGCCTTAGTATTTTAAAAGCGTAAGACATACTTACTTATTCCTGACATTTTATATTGTATTTTTCAAATCTAAAATAGAGCTGCTGAAGAAAATAGCAAAATAACAGTCTTAAAAGCAAAGCCTTGCAGTTGTACGATACACAGTGACGATATGATACCCAATTACACCACGCAGTATTTCTATGCATTACATTCCATTTTCTAGCGTTTTTTTCTGCATATCGTTATACTGCTTTATCTTAATGTGTCGTCTAGACAGAAACATAAAGATGACTGTTTCCTTTCTGATGGCATTGGAATTTAACTAATATTTGCAGACGAAATGAATGATGTGTTACTTAAGGATGAAGCTTCTACACAGTCGCGATCATAATATATTTATCTAGTTATCTACCATATGGAAATGCAACCACACGGCTTACTCGTGTCATATCTATGTTTTATTTGCTGTCTATCATTATCTTTTTTTTTAATTTCTCAGTTTTTCAATAAGAGCTCATTAATGTAATGTTGATCAATCAAGGATCGCTCTCCTGCTAAATCAACACTAAGCACTGTCTCAAGAGGTCTTTACTATTATTGGTACATACACACAAATGAGGTGGACACTCGTTCCACCATCGCACGTCATCAGCATCCACCATCTATGGTTTTCTCTCTCTTGGTCAATGCCAATAGTTTGACTGTGCTCAGCATTTTGTTTCACAGTATATCACTCCAATGAACCATAACTAAAGCTCTCAAAAGTATTTGAGGTCTAAGATTAATAATTATATGGGAAGTATGAAAAAGCCCTCGTACTAATTACAATGCATCTTTATTCACTACGTACTTGTACTTCCAGCGGCCGCGGTTGGCCCGGTAGTTGGCACACTCGAATCAAATCTGAAGATCACGGGTTCAAGCCTCGCTGTTTCCACTGGGCTACTTCCGTGTGTCCTTAGTCAGATCATTTCAGTACTCTAACCTCGTCCCTTGGATGAGGACTTACCCCTGGTGACCTAGAGTAGGTCAGTATATCCTATGAGCATGTTAAAAAACTATATGTATTCATTTGTAGAGCATGGTTCCTGGACGCCTATGTAGCATTCTCCTCTTTCTGGGGCGGGTCGAGACAGACGGATGTATCGTTCACTAATTTCAGAAGCAAACTTAATTTATGGTGTTTGCTGACGGTTGCTTGCGATCAGCTTTCAACATATAAAATGAGTTTGTCATATTTATACTTTACCGGTCAAATTCCAATAACTTGATACTATAATATTAATTGATACTTGATTAATATGTATACATACTACATGTATATAAAGGCAGTTTAACTGTTTAGTATACAGCTGTTAGCCCTCTTAAAAATATCTCCTAGCTTATATATTGCGTTAGTGTATTAAATACAAATGTTTTTAAATCATATTCAAAACTGCTTTTAATAAAATGGAAGTTATCAATTAATTTCTTATTAAAACACCTCAAGGTGTCATAGCATATATTCTACACTTTATTACAAAGTGAAATTCGTCCTCTATACTATCATGATTACAAAATTAACAATTTCTTTCTGTTATATGATATTTTTTAATACCTCCATTCTTCTATATAATTATGTACATATGTGAACTAATTATTATGTTGACAAAAGTTGATATTCATTATGTGGTCCCGCCTTAATTCCATTAAGCGATGGGAAAGCTTATATTAGCAGGATTTTATAACAGGTAGTTCGACCATAAAACACATTTAAAAACATGTTTTACTGAAAAATTGCGATAACGTGTTGAAAAGTATCTACTTGTTTTTTTTTAATTTTACAATATTCAAACTTTTTAAGCCGAAATTAAGGTTTTATTTCATACCCCAGCCAATCCCGTTTTCGCTTCTTGGAGAAGGGGTTGGATGGGGTATGAACGTTAATACTCAGACTACGTAATGTTTATTTCTAATTCATTTTCGAGTTTATATGAAGTCTTAAAATCACGATACGTCCTTTATTCATGTCCATTAATTGGATACTATCGTCAACGTGTGTTTGTTTTTTCCCAATAAGAGACTTATGATTCATTTCATTATGTTCTTTATATGCATTTTGTGTAGTTTATAATTCTAAACGTTTATAACGTGATTCCAAGTTTCAAATCATATTTTGCCAATGATTAGATACCAAGTTCAGCTGTTTATTTAAATTAGAATAAATTCGTTAATACAACTGCTGCACGAATACATACCGTAATTAAGTTTGTAGTGAATGAATACTGAAAAGTGGATCCCTTGGAAGCAACAAACACAAACAAGAGAGAAAAGTAGAAGACTCGATTTTATTGAGTCTGTTCATGAGAGGTAATTATAGGAAGCAACACCTCTCACGCCACTTAGCACCGGTTAAGCGATATTCTACTTTCAAGCCACTAATATTGGGTTTGATATGCCAGCGAAAAATACAAGGCATTGCTATACAGACATTATTATGAAAGAAACAGTATTCAGAAATTAGGTAGGTTTACATTTAATATATAACAAAGACATGAAGATTACCGCTTTTAAAAGGTGCATTTGTATTTTCCATTATATTTCAATGACTCTTCTTGATTGAATATACTTCATTTACATTGTGTCTTTCAAATAATGCGGACAGGTATGTCACAACAAATTTATTTCAAAGTTTAAAAGCACCAGTTCTTAACAACAAAAGCAGTCGCTTTTATTGTCAACCCTTTTGTGTTTGTGATGTCTTATTTGGCCCTTTTATTCATCTTTAAATGTTTTCTTTGTTTCTGTGTGTGTTTGTGGTTGACTGTCGTCCTTGAATGATGCTGCTTTTCCTTTCGATTTTTATATCTATATTTTCTTAGAAATTAACCATTTTTTAAGAGGCAGGTAAATTAAGAACATAAAACTCTATATAAGATCAAATTAACAATGAAGTCCTGAAACAACGGAATTTTGAAATTATTTCACTGTATCCTATTGAGCATGTAAAGATAATACAACGGGTCGCTGTGTGGGTTTCTTATCACTTATTGATGACAGTCATGTAAATCTCATTGGTTTCTTATAATATCAAAATGTAAATACCATTGCCACTGTGACCAACTCTTCCAACAAAAAATGCCATCGTTACTGCAGCGTGTGACTTAATTTCACATAACGTCATATTTTGTTAATTGTATTTGAAAATGTGATATATATCGCATGCATTGCATCATGGGGCAGCATTAGTGTTCATTAAATTTGAGTAAAGTCTTATTTCAGGCATGGTGTGGTTGCATTTTATGCAGCTCATGGGATTTATATTTCATCTGAAAGCACATTTCAGTAATTGATTCTTACGCTATTGTCATTTGTTTAAACCAAGGCTTTTCTGGATTGCCAGAACAAATTAATCATTTCTTAATCATAATAGTAATAATATCCTAGTTGATGTCTCGTGGTAGCTGTGTAACATCTCACGTAAACGCATATGTTGTGTCGTATTTGTATGGTATGGTTTCCTGGGATATTAAGTCAATTTTTGGTTCATTTTATATTGTTTGAGACGCTTCTATGAGACAATGCTTATTGGTTAATTGTATTTTGTGAGATTTGGTGCACCCTAGAACCTGGTTTAAACCCCCAGCGTTTTTTTTGCCACTGATCGTTCCAAGGCCGTAGTCCTATTGTCAAACCTTTTGTGTTTGTGATGTCGTTTTTGGCCTTTTCTGTGTGTGTTTGTGGTTGACTTTCGTCATTGAATGCTACTTTTTCTGTTCGACTTTTATATATACTTCATTTGTATTATAATCCCCAAATTCTTACAAACATCACAAATGTATAGGATGCAAAAAAACGAAAAAGGATCCGAAGGGAAACGAAATGGTTACACAGTTCCTCTCCCATACTCGTCGACTTGTACATATAGGCTCTATATCTTGCATCTGTTTGCTGAATGTAAGTTCTGCATATATTGGATATTTCGAATTAAGCAACATTTAAAATTGGCTATGTTCGCTTATTGCTTCAAACCACTTAAATTAATCCCATTGAACTTAAGGTAAAATGCTAATTTTACAAATGACAATAATATGCATTTATACGGTCAGTGCAACGAGTGCACCCCACCCCACACCCCCACCCCCACCAGAATATATCCTCTAGCATACTAAGCAGCACTGATGGGCAATATAAGTATAAAACAGCAATCATAATGTATATATTAATATAAATTTAAACAAAAAGCAAGTACTGAAACGCAAAAGAAACGCAACACGGGAATTTCCGCTATATACTGTACGTACAATATGCTGCTGTTAATCGAATGGTACATGGCTACGTAACACCTTTCCTTTTGGGGAAAAAGTACTACAACAAAACATAATACAGCAAATAGTATTCCTGCAAAGTTTCATTATTAACAGAGTACGCGTTTGGCTCAAGCATGTGAGCAAACTTAGGATGCAATATTTTGCAAACTCTTTACGTTAAATACAGTACTGAACTGGCTCAGTTTTTCAAAGAGCAACTTCAATATTTATGAAGTTCTTGTTACAAGGTGTAGTGTGATTAAAACGTTAACAACATCACAGGTGTGTCCTTTCTCTAATTAACTGCAACTTTTTTTTGTACAAAACATTTTGGGATTTCTTTGGAATATTGTGTGCAATTAAGTGTGCGGTATATACAATATATAGCGGAAATTCCCGTGTTGCGTTTCTTTTGCGTTTCAGTATAGAAAGCCATAAAGCAAGTACTAGATGCATTGGAAGAAGCCGGCGCTACAAGATAATAAATCAATATGGGCACGACAAGACAAGATCGTAAACATTACAAAACAATGCATTTTCGTATTACCTGTTACATATAATTGTTCTACGAAACTTAATAAAAACACGAAATATAAAATGACTATTTTCTCCTTTCATCTTTTTTTTTAATTAATTTATTTACAAACAATAACGTATTCAACGTTATGCATATTGTATTTTAATATTAAATGTTCTTCTTATTTTAATGCATTTATAATATTCTAAATTAGATTTATATTTTAGGAATCTCTGACTTTGCTTAATTACATTTTTTATCGACAGATACATGCTTCATAATCATGTATTGATGTACGTGCTTTTGTTTTTCTGTTTTGTTGACGACCACATACACGGCCAACAGATGTTAGTCTCGGCCCTGAAACCTGCTTTAAACCCCTAGTGGTTCATACTGACCGTCTCAAGGCGGTAGCCATATTGTCGACCCTTTTATGTTTGTTATGTCATATCTTGCGTTTTATTCATGTTTGTAATTTTCTTTTTTTCTTTGAGTGTTTTTGGTTCACTGTGGTCTTTGAATGTTACATTTCCTATTCGACATTTATATCTACTGTTTCTGAATATATAACGTAGCAGTAGTATCAGCAGCAGCAACAGCAGCAACAGCAACAACAGCATCAGCAGCAGTAGTAGTAGTAGTAGTAGTAGTAGTAGTAGTAGTAGTGGTAATAGTAGTAGTAGATGTAGTAGTAGTAGTAGTAGTAGTAGTAGTAGTAGTAGTAGTAGATGTAGTAGTAGTAGTAGTAGTAATAGTAGTTTTAGCAGTAGTAGTAGTAGTAGTAGTAGTAGTAGTAGTTTTAGTAGTAGTATTAACAAGAAACTGAAACCGGTCTAAATATGTTTGCGACCCTCCTCTACAGACATGCTGAGGAATTTATTTTCCAACGTGTTATTTAGGGATCATATTTCAACGGACTACATATTACAAATTGTTGGTTATAAGAGATCGGAAGTGTATTAACGCATACCCAATATTGATATTATTGCCATTATGTCGTTAAGTAAGACTGACCAGTCTGACTTAAAGTATTATTGCAGTGAAAAGAAGGTCTGGTCTAACACAAATTCTATAGTATTAGTGTCGAATGAATGCGCTCGTCTTAAAAACCATCATTCCGCGGTAGATGTGTGTATAAAATGTGATCCAAAACAACCTTGGTAATTCTGTTATAAAACACTCAGGAACCTTCTGAGATGCCCGCAGTAAATAATAACACGTTCGTTTTCGATTGCTGATCAACTAAATGTAACTGGCATTCCACTGGGATATATTTGTACATATGTGACAGTGCTTTTTGTCCGCACGGCACTTTTTGTCCGCGGCGCTTTTTGTCCGCACAAAATTGAAATATTTGCTCTAATAATATAATATAAACAATGGCAAAATAGATTATACCTATGGAATTCGCTTTGTTTTGGGTTTTGTTTGCGGTTCTTACTTCAAGGAAGTAAGATTAATGTTGATGACGTAGTTTTTGTGTTAATTGTGTAACAGTTGCGAACCCAAATGGACTGCAGAGTAACAGTTGTGAACCCAAATGAACTGCAGCTGTAAGCCATTACGCAGTCCGTGTATTAACTTCCATACCCAATCCAACCCTTTCTCCAGGAAGCGAAAACGGGGTTTGCTGGGATGTGAAATAAAGCTTAATTTCGGCTTAAAAAGTTTGCATATTGTAAAATTAAAATATTTTATTGGTAATTTTAAACAGGTTATCACATTTTTTCAGTAAAAAAACGTTTTTAAACGTGTTTTATTGTCGAAATATCCGTTATAAAATCCTGCTAATATAAGCTTTCCCATCGCTTAATGGAATTAAGGCGGGACCACGTAATGATTATTCAATATACTTGAGATAATAGAAACATATATGGTATATATACTCAAAATAAGGAACTGTTTTTAATGGCTTTTGAATATACTGAACAGTCCGTAGCAGTTCTAATAATTACTGATTTTAATACTAGAAGTGTTCGTAGTGTCCATCGAATATAGAACATCGTCTCCATTCGACGAGGTCAAATCCGGCCAGATTAGATTGATGTAATTGAATTTACAATTTACAGTGGGTGGAATTCCCAGGCAATATTTTATTATCGTAATTTAAATGGTAATGTGTGCGAATAAATTGACTTCTGTCAGCTTAACGAAGAACACTGCGCAATCGATATGTTATATGTGTTAGTTACAATGTATAGTAATTCACAATGCTTATCAAATGACATAGTCTATAAGAGAAAAAACAGTGTGGCAGACTTTTCAAAAGTATTTATAAAAGTCGAACAGGAAATGTAGCATCCAAGGACCACAGTCAACCCAAAACACGCAAGTTTGGATTTGAGCGAACTCATTCCGAGCCACTGAAAATAGTTTCACGACATACTCAGTGAATATCAATATGTCCGCTTTGTATTTGATCATATATCCTTAATATGTATTAATGACAATATAAAAAAGAGCTAATAGTGTTCGTTCTTCGATTTAAAAAAAAATCCTTTCCATCTCGTCTTAATGAATGCCAACAGTTATGTGTGAATTTCTACTGACACTGTCAATTACTGTCAGTGTTTGTCAGGTCTTAAACCAAAATACGTATCATCTAGTTCTGAATGAAAATGCACCTCGGAGGCAGGCAGACAGGTAGGCAGGCAGGGGGTAGGTATAAATGAATAGGATTTAGTTCGGCATTTTAGTCAACAAAATGTATATGCCATGTGAATAGTCATAATTTAGATATCATTGCCCTTGTACTTGTATACATATAATTCTTGTTCGAAGCGTAACGCAAAAGCTACTAATGAGACTGCAATGCAATTTCGCATATTGATAAAAAACATATTGGTTTCTCTTTCCAGATATGTTTCAAAATGAATACACGCTGGGTGATATACAGCCATACGATAAGTTGAGGATACATTTCGGAGCATCCATCGGTACTACGGATTTTCGTGTGTGTATTTTGTAAATTATACCATGCTGCCAGTCGTTCTCGAGGTACCTGCATGCACATTTTGTATTTCCAATAGCGGCATGTAAGTAAGTAAGTAAGTAAATATTTTATTATAGTGACATGTGTATACGGAAATAACAAACATTTAATACAAATGCATAGAGAAACATCCGGCCCAACTAACCTATAAGTCACCTTATAATTATAGTTTTCAAGTAGTCAACATGGTTAAACATAATAGAAAATACTGTTATGAGCTCACAATGTACAATTTACAATACAATTAAAGTTACAAAGGGTTCATTCATAAATATTATATATATTGCGATAAATAGTGTCAGTTAAGTTCAATAATTGCACCACATGTTTACAGTTACGAGTTATATAACACACTTCTTCTAAACAGATAAGCTTTAACAAGAAATTTTACAACTTTTCTTGTGTGGTTATGAATCAGGAAAATCAGTCTATTAGAGTCTGTCATGTTTTCATATATTCCATTTGAAATAATTTCACCGAATATCACAGTTCGTATGTTGTTGTATAAAGGACACTTCACTAGAAAATGAGTCTCGTCTTCAATTAATCCGGACTGACATAAAGTACACAGTCTTTGATTTGGTGCTTCATATGTATGTGACATTTGGTATTTCCAATAGCGGCATGTATGTGATATTTGGTATTTCCAATAGCGGCATGTATGTGACATTTGGTATTTCCAATAGCGGCATGTATGTGACATTTGGTATTTCCAATAGCGGCATGTATGTGACATTTGGTATTCCCTGAAACATAAATTAAATAGCTCATCACTCTAACTCGTCGTTAATTCATAATTAAGGATAAATTGTTTCAATTAAATTTAGAATCAATATCAATACCCAGATGATTTTAAATTTTAATTTCATGCATATTAACCATGTTAACCAACTCGTGATCTGGCAGTTTTAAATATTGGTTTTACGAGGGGGAAATGGAGAGGGTGTCTTTAAAATTCTAATTAAGCGATACACGGTGTAATCCATTACAGCCGAGCTTTTTGAAAGAAGCTATAAACAATCTGGAGATAATCATATGTAAATGAGGTCTTCTGGCAGCCTCAGAGCAAAAACCAACAGGAATTACATGCGATTTTTATAGTAATGCAAAATATTTTCAGAAATGACTAAGTGTTAATGAACGTCAAATGTAATGCATTAATAGAATTGAGCAGGTAATTCATCTGTAACAACATAATAATGCGCAATAAAATTATATTATAGCTATAAAGTAATATGTTTCTAATAATTACTGAACAAGAGATATTTTAAAGTTGAAGAATGAGAAAACGAAAGTGACGATGACACGGAAAGAGTTATATTGTGAATACACACAGAATTCGAAGCCCACCATTGACATGTGCGGCACGTTTATTTTTCTCGACTCAGAAAAAACACACATTATTTACAAATTACTGTTGTTTTGATAGGAACGTGTTGTATTCGTTTTGACCATCTAATCAGAACACTCATAGAAGTTGCGTTAAAAAGACATCCATGAGATGTGACACAAGTAAATAATAATTTAGACCTTCCCGTTGACTTGTTTGAGCCTATCACGACTGATTAGGGATGAATGGATGAAAAATGGCATTTCTGTGGGATGTGTGTATGTGAGATATCATTCTAGCTTAATGGCGGTGACAGTATTAACTTATCATCCTAAATGATTGCAATTCAATGAGCGCTCCAGATATAGACATTTTAGTAACAAGAGGGCATATAAAGCAGAGTCGAAATACTTGCTCATAATTAGTCAATGGCTTCAAACGTCACTATTAGTCTCGGCCAGCTAGCCCGTATCATGCATATGTCTTACTTGCAGATATCGGTCTGGGCAGATTAGGCCAATGAAAGCGCCCACTAGCGATTAGCACAATTTATTCGCGCGTTTTTTTCACGCGCATAAAGTCGATGTTTGCGTGACGTCATGTTGTAAATAAACGTACAACGTCAATTGTTGATGCATCAGTTACATTTTTTAACGTCACTTGCTGCTTCTCATAAGTTAAAAAAAAGAAATTATTATTAAATTAACTTAAAAATATGTATTTTGAAAGTCTCGTTGAATCTCTCAAAGTCTCTCCAAAATCGCCCAAAACGAGAGGGCGATTTTAAACGTCCTATTTTCCCCAGGCCCTGGTTCTGGATCCGTGAAGCATAGCGTAACGAAGAAATCAAAAGCGGGCCGGATGACCGAGGCTAACGTCAGTATAAAAATCACATCTGCTCGATAATAGGGTCATGCCTCATAGTTATTGTCCACACGGCACACAGAAACATACTTCAACTAACATATTCACATTATTGTATTTGATGAAATATGAATGCAGACGTTGGTACCATTCGATTATCACCTGAAATCAGGGGATAAATACCGAAAATAAATCGCTCAAAGACTGAAATGCATTGAAAGGTGGTTATAGCTCTATTCCCAAAAAGTTCGATTTTTCAACTTAAACTTATGATAAAATTCCTATTAAACACATAACTGAAGGCTGCTATCTTAGATTGATGACGTCTTCAAGCCATTTTACCATATATGTCATATTGGTTTTAATTATTATTTAAAGCAAAGATAATTTCTGCATATGATTGTAAAATCATAAAATGAGGAAACAATGTATTACTTTTGCACTTTCTTATTTATTTGTAATAATATTCAGATTTTTTGTTGTTACATTAACGTATTTTTGTAAAAATGCCATATATGGTAAACTTTATGACGTCATCATTCCAATATGGCCGCCTCCATTAATGTTTCTGTGCAAATATTCGAAATGTCATATAATACTACTGTGATAATTACTTCACCGCTAGTTTTAGTTACCTTTCAATAATCATTTTTTAAATCATGCAGATGTAAGTTATCATTGCAAGCGATGTCAGACATGCGGATTCATACGTTTATACGTATTTATGCTTAGTTATGCTACTTGCAAGCACACGATACCATATTATTTGTTGGAACTATTATATTCCCTTGCCCACGACAATTTTCAGTTACCCTTGTGTTTGTTTTTTTAGTTACACATGTGTTTGCTCTTTCATAAATGATGCAATACCCTAACGAAAAGCATCTCAGATTATAACATGTTTACATTTTTAGAAATGTATGAATACGCTTTTCTGTTTTAGAAGAGTAATTCATATATTTATACTTATTCCTGCAATTTTGTATTGTATTATCATGATTATTCAAATCAAATACAGAGCTGCTGATAAGAATAGCAAAAGTCTTAAAAGCCAAGCCTTGTTATGATACACAGTTACGATGCGATATTACAATTACGCAGAATTTGTTATCATTCCGCTTTCCTGCGGTTTTCAAATAGAAATATTTCAACATATCGGGATAATGCTTTATCTTAATTTGTCGTCTAGACAGAGACAAAAAGATGACTGTTTGTTTTCTGATTGCGTTGGAAATTAATTAATATTTGCAGACGAAATGAATGATTGTTACTTAAGCTCGAGGCTTTTACACAATTGCGATTATGCTATATTTGTCTAAACATCTGCCATATTGAAATACAGCCACACGGTTTTCTCATAAAATATTTATTTATTTATTTGCTGGCTCTCCTTTTTTATTATTTAATTTCCCAATCGTTCAATAAGAGCTCGTGAGTGTTATGTCATTCAATCATTGCAAACGCACCTGCTAAATTAACACTAAGCACAGCATCAAGGGGTCTTAAACGATACACAGCTGATTTAGGCACTCGACCCAACGACCCATCAATCACACGTCGGCATCATTCACGTCTACGGTTTCATCCCTCTAGGTTTATACCAATAGTGCGATTGTGTTTAGCATTTCGTTTCATATTATATCAATCCACTGAACAATAACAAAGCTGTTATAAGTTTTTGAGGTTTTAGATGAATAATTATATGAGTAATATGATAATACGAAAGAGAATCCCTTGGAAACTACAAACACAAACAATGGAGAAAAGTAGCAGGCTTGGTTTTATTGAGTCAGTTTCATGAGAGGTAATATAAGGTACAACACCTATCATGCCCCCTAGCACCGGCTTAAGCGGTATTCTCCTTTAAATCCAGAACCTTTAGGACCCTTAACTACACTAATTTTATGTACACTGTGTGTTTCAAATAATGTCCACAGGTATGCTAACAATTAATATACCAGGTTCGAACGCACTAGTAATTTGCATAAGCAGTCGCCTTTATTATCTTGAAAATGTGCATTAGAATATGAAACGCAAAACAATTTCAACATCTTGGAAAAAAAATGAAACAACCGAATTGTGATATTTTATATAAGTATACTTAGGCTATCATGGTTCCTATGTGAGTTTCATAGGAATTATAGATGACAGGCATGTCAACAAAGGAATTATAGATGACAGACATGTCAACATAGGAATAATAGATGACATACATGTCAACATAGGAATAATAGATGACAGACATGTCAACATAGTAATTATAGATGACAGACATGTCAACATAGGAATTATAGATGACAAACATGTCAACATAGGAATTTTAGATGACAGACATGTCAACATACTAATTGTAGATGACAAACATGTCAACATAGGAATTTTAGATGACAGACATGTCAACAGAGGAATTATAGACGGCAGACATGTCAAAATACGAATTATAGATGCCAGAAATGTCAACATAGGAATGTTAGATGACAGACATGTCAACAGATGAATTATAGATGGCAGACATTTCGACATAGGAATTATAGATGACAGACATGTCAACATACAAATTATAGATGACAGACATGTCAACATATTATGAATTATAGATGACAGACATGTCAACATAGGAATTATAGATGACAGACATGTCAACAAAGGAATTATAGATGCCAGGCATGTCAACATAGGAATTATAGATGACAGACATGTCGACATATTTTGAATTATCGATGACATACATGTCAACATAGGAATTATAGATGACAGGTATGTCAACATAGGAATTATAGATGACAGACATGCCAACATATTTTGAATTATAGATGACAGACATGTCAACATAGTAATTATAGATGACATACATGTCACCATAGGAATGTTAGATGACAGACATGTCAACAGATGAATTATAGATGGCAGACATTTCGACATAGGAATTATAGATGACAGACATGTCAACATACAAATTATAGATGACAGACATGTCAACATATTATGAATTATAGATGACAGACATGCCAACATAGGAATTATAGATGACAGACATGTCAACATAGGAATTGTAGATGACAGACATACATGTCAACATATTTTAAATTATAGATGACAGACATTTCAACATAGAAATTATAGATGACAGACACCGAGGAATTATAGATGACAGACATTTCAGCATAGGAATTATATATGACAGACATGTCATAGGAATTATAGATGACAGATATGTCAACATAAGAAGTATAGATGACAGACATGTCAACACAGTAATTATAGATGACATACATGTCAACATAGAAATTATAGATGACAGACAGACATGTCAACATATAAATTATAGATGACAGACACATAGGAATTATAGATGACGGACTTGTCAACATAGGAATTATAGATGACAGACACATAGGAATTATAGATGACAGACATGTCAAAATAGGAATTAAATATGACAGACATGTCAACATATTTTGAATTATAGATGGCAGACACATAGGAATTATATATATGACAGACATGTCAACATACTAATTATAGATGACAGACAGGTCAACATATTATGAATTATAGATTACAGACATGTCAACATAGGAATTATAGATGACAGACATGTCAACATAGGAATTATAGATGCCAGGCATGTCAACATAGGAGTTATAGATGACAGGCATGTCAACATATTTTGAATTATAGATGACAGACATGTCAACATAGTAATTATAGATGACATACATGTCAACATAGAAATTATAGATGACAGACATGACAACATAGGAATTATAGATGAAATGTCAATATATGAATTATAGATGACAGACATACATGTCTACATATTTTAAATTATAGATGACCGACATTTCAACATAGAAATTATAGATGACAGACATGTCGTCATAGGAATTATAGATGACAGACATGTCAGCATAGGAGTTATATATGACAGACATGTCAACATAGGAATTATAGAAAAAATAAGATGACAGACATGTCAACATAGAAATTATAGATGACAGACACATAGGAATTATAGATGACAGACACATTGGAATTATGGATGACAGACATGTCAACATAAGAAATATAGATGACAGACATGTCAACATAGGAATTATAGATGACAGACATGTGAACATAGAAATTATAGATGACAGACAAATAGGAATTATAGATGACAGACATGTCAACATAGGAATTATAGATAACAGACCTGTCAATTTAATTTGTTTCTTATAATAACAAAATGTAAATAATATTGCCAGTGGGATGTTTCTTTATCTATAAAAAAATGCCATCGTAACTGCAAACGTGTGACTTAATTTCATATAACGTCTTATTTTATTAATTGTATTGGAGAGTATTTGATTTGTGCCGCATGCATTGTATCATGGGGCTGCATGATTGTGCATTAAACATGAGTAAAGTCTTATTCCAAGCATTTTGTTTTGCATTTTATAAAGCTCATGGCATTTAGTTTTCATCTATATAAAGCACATCTCAGTAATTGATTCATTTGCTATTGCCATTTGTTTAAACCAAGGCTTTTTCTGGATTTCTGGAACAAATTAATCATTTTTTAACCATAATGGTAATATTCTAGTTGATTTCTCGTGGTAATGGTGTAACATCTCACGTAACGCGTGTTGTGTTGTGTTTGTGTTGTATAGTTAATTGGGATATTTATTTGACCGAATAAGCTACTTATTTGTTAATGTTCTATTGTTTGAGTCGCTTTTATAAGCAAAGTCTTATTGGTTACTTTTATTATATTCCCCAAAGGACTAGGTATGATAAGGGACAAAATTGGCCCCTAATATTGAAAGTTTTAATGCACACGTTTTGAATGTCTAGATTAGCTACAAATGAACTGCATCAATATGAAAACTAATTACAAGTACGTTTGAAGGCTCTAAATGAGTTTAAAGGGGCAACTGCCGTATAAAAGCCACTAGATGGAGCTGGGGCAGGTTTTTCATTTAAATTTATACATGGTTACATCAGGGAGTCCTTTTTCAAAATCTTGAAAATTCCAACTCATAAAAAAAATATAGATTTGGCACAAAAGTACACTGATATTAAACACTTGTACTGGTAAAAAAATATTTGTGTAAAAGCATTTATTATTCCTAGTTTCAAAGTTTATTTAAACCCAACTGACAGAAATTTGAAAATATGAGGGAGGAGCCTGTGGGGTCATGAACTGAGAAGTGTACACAAATACACGTGGTAGTGTTTACAGCAGACGACATGTTACATTACAGCTGGAGAAAATGTATAAAAACTTGAAGAAAATATTATTATAGTTATTTTAATCCTGAACTTGTTTTATATAATAAACTTATATCTTTCTTTAACTTGGAACATTTCATTCATGTTGCAGAGAGGTATATATATTGCCTGTTGATTATTATAATAAGGTTTAAGATGTTCAAAAGAAAGAAAGTAGAATAAAGTACCTTTAACGATAACATTATTGTCTGGGTGTTTTGAGTATCCATACATGTATAATTCACCAGAAGTGTCCCATGTAAGGTTACAATAACATTATTGTATTGGTGTTTTGAGTATCCATACATGTATAATTCACCAGAAGTGTCCCATGTAAGGTAACGATAACAGTATTGTCTTGGTGTTTTGAGTATCCATATATGTATAATTCACCAGAAGTGTCCCATGTAAGGTAACGATAACAGTTTTGTCTTGGTGTTTTAAGTATCCATATATGTATAATTCACCAGAAGTGTCCCATGTAAGGTACATCTTTAGGGTTTGGATGCAAGTGTCTCACTTGGTTTAGAACGCATTCTGGCATTATCTCTCTTTGTGTAAGTTTTTCATGCGATTCACTCATGGACTGGTGTTTTCTTGCTAAATAAATAGGGTTGCTCCAGAGTCCTCGCCTGTCCAACATAACCCAAAACTTTTTGTAAAGCCTTTTTCTAATGACATTATTGCCAGGACGTGCAGCTAAACCCCTTCCAAGCCATGCTTGCGGATAAGCAGTTACACATGGAAGGTTCAAACAGTGTATGCAAGGAATGTTATGATCATCGTGTTCATTCTGGTCATGACCTTGATTGTCTACATCATTTGGGCTGGATAGAGAGGCACATGCATTTTATAGAACACCTTTGTCTTTGTTGTGCACCGCGTGAACCACTCTAGCAGTACTCTGAGATCGGACATTTGTATCTGTGTTTGTGGATAAGTACTGTTCATGTACGTCTGTTCCTGATAATAAATCATCTCTATCATGTCCATATCGAACACCAGCAAAAGAATCACCACTTTGTACTTCAATATCCCACCCATGAAAAGTGAATATTCCTTCAGTAATGTCCTTCTGTTCCTTTGTCATATATACTATGTACTTCCTTATTTTGTTATCTTCATCATGTCCAGCCATTTCTAACAATAATTATTTTAAATTGTAATTCCCATCCAAGTTATACACAGAACTGATCCCTGATCAGTACACTGTTTCACCAGACAAACTATAATTGGCAATTAATTTTCATTTAACACAAACTTAATATATCATGAACTATTTGCTGACAGTGTGAATATATATGGCATTGATTTCTGTTTAGTCATCATATTACATTTATTTTGGCGGTAAAGTTCATAGAAGTGCCATTTTAATGTGATAAACAGCACAGGTTGAAGAAACGTGTTGGGACTGGAAAAAAAAATTGAAAAAAATATATATTGAAAAAAAAAATGTTAGAGAAAAAATCTGAAAAATAAATAAAAAAATGTTGGTCTACACCTCAAAACATCAAATAAATGAAAAACTGTATACGAAAAACAATCCTACCCAAAATTCTAACCCCGTGTAAGAGATAGATATGAATCTCTTACACGGGGTTAGAATTTTGGTTCATATCTCTTACACGGGGTTAGAATTTCTTTCTTTTTTTCAATTTTTTTTTCCAGTCCCAACACGTTCCTTCAACCTGTGCTTACACAGGGTTTTTGATTTTTTTATCAACACTATTATTCCATCAGAAAGAAATGGAGATAATGCAGCAGACTTAGATGAGTCGGTATACATGTACCAGTACATAGACAAAGATGATGCAGTCGATGAACAGCTGTTTGTTGGATCAGTCAGTTCCGTGAAAAATCTGGTGTCACAGGTTGAATCCCATGCATCTAAATGTGAAAACAATATTAAAATAAAAGACAGTAAAAGAATACGCCATGTACTTTCTCTAAATATGGAATGTGAACAATCAAACCATTCATTTTCATGGACAACTTCACCACACATAGAACAGGGAAAATTTCTAGTCAATACAAGGATTGCTGATGGCTATTTTACTTCTGGTATGTTACCAAACCACTTAAATAAATTTTGCCAAGAAGCAAATATTGGTGAAATAGGCGATAAATACATGAAAGAGCTGCAAACATCATATGAAGAGGTAGTCTCCAGTGCGATCAGCAGATCCAAGGAACACGTATTGCAAGAAGAAATAGCAACATCTGCAGCTGGCTTGTCTGAAAATGAAGATGTCACCGGAATAAACATCCTGACTGATGCAAGGCACTGTTGGAGAAAAAATGCCACATTTAGTGATGTAGTCTGCATTGGACAGGAGACAAAGAAAGTTTTAAATGTTGATACAATATCAAAGAAAGTAGATGACCCCTGTTCTCAACGACATGAACTTATTTGCGTGAAAAGAATTTATGAATACTTTGATGAGAATGATTGCCCAATCAATATCCATGCTCATGACAACAACAACCAGATTACCAAATATGTACGAGAAGAAAGAAGCCCGACACAGAATGCTAACGACACATGGCATATGACCAAATCTATAGCAAAGCAAGCTAAAAAAATTACATCAGGATTTAAATGTAACCATGGAAAACTTTGGCACGAGGAACTTTCAGACAAAGCAGCTGCAATAAGGACTCACATCTACCATTCTATGAAAAATAGTCAAAACAATGCTGATAAATTACGAGAAAATATTTTAAACTTTGTGGAACATTACCAAGGTCATCATGACAGTTGCTTCCAAAGCTCAAGTTGTAGATCTGACCCGAATTATGAATGTTCAAAATTTATTCTAAAATCTGATAAAGCCGTAGCAATTTTTGACTAACTTTTTGAAAAACTTGCCAGTATACAAAGAAGCTGAAAAATATAAATATTGTATGGATACTCACTATGTAGAGTCATTTAACAACGCCCTTCTGCAGTATGTGGACAAACGAATTGTGCTTGGTGCTTCAGGTTATAAGTTAAGAATTAATTTAGCAACTTTAGATTGGAATGAGCATGTTAACAGAGAATCATCATCATATAGGGTAATGAGCTACAAAAGAAATCCTGAAATGACATACACAGTTCCAATAAAAAAAAGGAAATTAAATAGTTTCAAGGAAATGATTTGGAGTCAATGGATTGATAAACTTTACTCCTAGCTGATCTGTAAGTACATTGTTTTATGTCGTCTGCTGTTTACATTGCTATTTTTACAATCATTCACTGTAACTGACAGGCCAGCATAGCTGGTGTAATTTGATAGCCACACCTCCAATCTCTCCCTACCAGGGTAGGGAATTTTGCCCCTTTAAGAGCCTCACAAACAAGGCATTTTCTTTCAAAAATTGACATTTTTGACATTTTTGTTCATTTTCAGCAGTTTTATCAGTTTTTGGTCTTAACTACAGAGCGCACCCTCGAGCACAGCTGATTTTTGTTGAAACAAGTATTTGATAGGGATGCATCATCAGCCAAAATCTGTGTGTGCTCGGAGGTGAGCTCTATATTTTTAGGATCAGAATCTTGTCTAGAAAGGTCCAAAATCTACAAAATATAACAAAATTACCAAAAATGCTATTTTTTGAGACTCTGCTAATTCTTCTAGATAAATAAAAGAATTAAAAATATGTTTTGAAGATAGAATATGATCAATTTACTTCAACATGCACAACAGATTATATGTAACTATTAGTTTTTTGCATTTTGAACATATTGGGGGCCAAAATACCCCCTTATCATACCTTGTCCTTTCCACAAACACCACAAATGTACATGATGCAAAAAAAAGGCTCTGAATGAAAAAAAAATGGTTCCAGAGTTCCTCGCCCATGCTTGTCGACTTGTATACCCACGCGCCTGATCTTGCATCGGTTTGGGGAATGCGAACTCTGCATATGTTGGGTATTTCGAAGTAGGTAACCTGCACAATTGTCTATGTTCGCTTATTGGTTCAGACAATTAATCTCATTAAACATTTGCTCCTCCTTGCGCATTTCACAAATGATAATTTTAAGCATTTTTACGTTAGTGTCATAAGACAACCCGAGGTTTAAGTTTAGGTTTATATATAATATATTAATACGAAACTGAGACCAATCTAAATATGTTGGGCAACCCTCCTTTACAGACATGCTGACGTATTTGTTTTCTAACTTGATATTTAGAAATCATATTTCAACGGAATACGTCTTACAAATTGTTGGTTAGGAGAGATTTACGCATACCCAATGTTGATATTATTGTCTATTGTCATTAACCTGACCAGTCTGACTTTAAGTATTATTGAAACGAAAATTTGGTCTGACACTAATGATACAGTATTAGTATATGAAGAATGTGCTCTTCGCAGAAAAAAAATCATTCCACGGTACGTATGTGCATATAATATGATATCCAACTTGTCATTTATCCAAAACAACCTTGGTAATTGTGTTATAAAACAGGAAACCCCGAGATTCCAACAGTTAACACTAGCACATGCTTCTTCGTTGAGCCTATTACGAATGATTACTGATGAAATGAAGAAAATTGGCATTTTAATGGGATATATTTGTAAGTCTGATGACATTTTTGCTCTGATAAAAAGACGACATTAAGACATCATCTAGGTTGATTGAAATGTAACGAGAGTATCCTAAGACTACTAGGATTAATATAGTTTGTAGGGTTGATATCTTTGAATTATTTCTGTTTATAAAGTATTATATATAAATCAAATACATATACAACAGGCAGCAGACATGTTAACGGGCTTTAACAGTATGTCCCCGCATGCGTCACTGAGCATCATGTCCCCGCATGCGTCAATGAGCATCATGTCCCCGCATGCGTCACTGAGCATCATATCCCGCATGCGTCACTGAGCATCATGTCCCCGTATGCGTCACTGAGCATCATCGTGCTGCCACTCCTAGCATGCGTGCTACAAATAAAACCACTTGACGATAATATGTATGCGTATTAATTAATAAACACTTTGAATTGATAAGCAGAATGTTATAAGCACACATAAAACTATAAGCTCTGACATTGTATTGTAAGTACTTTTCATTTACTTTAATTCATTTCTTCCTGTTGCATTATGTTAGAAATACGACCCCATTTAGATAAAATGCATTCTGAATTCATTTGATTTTAGAGCGATATTTGTTAAATCTATCTCATTATACACGTATAAAGTCTAACTCGTTGAAAGAAGTATGTCCGTTGAATATACCACTGCACATTAAATTGTCCGGCTTTATTCGTAACGGTTTAGTCTTATTGACCTGTATTTGGTTTATTCGGTAAAAATGGCATTGCATTATGTTTAGACACATGATAATAATATGTGTAAATCCAGACATTGTTTTCAATTGTCCAGTTAGGCGGTCATCATTTTGACAAAGGGCATTCTCGCTTTCCAGATTTTCGCAACGGTATTTCTTTCTAATACAGGCGTATCCGAATGCTCAACATGTCTTTAATAAACAGTATAATAGAAAACATTAACATTTTTTTTATATATTCTGCTAAAACATCTTGATAAGACTGTTATTCATTTAACTTTTATAAAACTTTGAAAGAGTGCCAACTGTAAGGAGATACAAGGACTAGAGGTATTTATATTTTAAATGGAGATCATAATTAAACCAGACGGTTGAATTATGAATTCTAATATACTGGTGCACTAAAGCGGCACTTATATTCATCCGTTTGTATCATTAAGTTATGAAAACGACTGGGCCCTGTTTTATCAAACATCTTACTACATGTATAAGTCTCCAAAGAAAATCTCACATACTCTCCTATTTCTGTTGTATTATTTCATATGGGGATTTGTTTAAGTGTTACGTGTTTTATTACAGTTGTATACACCCAATCGCATCAGTTATTGAAATACAATATGTTTTATATAAATTATATACTGTAATATTATGTAGCATTCAAGGACCACAGTCAATCAAACACACGCACTTAAACAAACAATAACTAGGTTGTTTTTAGTAAAGTCAGATGTCTCCCCCACTGGGGACAAATGCCGCTGGGAGTAGATATAAAGGTCGAACACATCAAGTAGCATTCAATGAACAGTCAGTTAAAACACACACATTAATACAAACAACAATTACTCGGACGAATAAGGGGCACGGTATGTGACATCACAAACATAAAAGGGTTAGTTTAAAACCGCGTCTGCTACTTTTATCTCTTGTTTGTGTTTGTTGCTTCCAAGAAATCCCCTTTTCAGTATTTACCGACATTTACACTAGCGTTTGTTTAGTGCTGTATGGTTGCCGTAAAACGTCTCCTCGACTACAAATCAGTAGTGTTATTACTTACTGGTCCTTTGGGATCATCAAGCCCGCTCTTTGTAACTTTAAAGTAGAATATCGCTTAAGCCGGTGCTAGGAGACGTGAGAGGTTTTACACTTCACATTAACTCTAATGAACAGACTCAATAAAACCGAGTCTCTGGTTTGTGTTTGATGCTTCCAAGCGATCTCCTTTTCAGTATTTATTGATAAACATCGTCAATAAGCATCGACAATTAGATACCATTTCTGTATAAACATGATAAATGGAATAAAACTATCTTAACACTATATTATGCAGTAAATTTATTGAAAAACAATGATTCAAATTTTAAAGAACAGAATGCAACAAATGCAGACGTTTTAGTAAAAACAACAGCCAAAATAAGGGACATGGAAATATGTGGAGAGATTTATTACAACAGATGATGAATTTAAGATACGACTTTGAGCTATTCGTATGGATTTATTGTATAAGAATTACTCAGAAATAGTTTAGGATGATTTTAATAGATAAGACCTGAATGATAGTCAACGGGAATTATTTTGTTTAACGTTTTAGATCCATTGGGGGTATACATATGCATTTAATGTATATTTATTACTCAACAAAGTCTTAGTTTGTCCGAAATGACAAGATATACTATACCTAGGGAATTTGCTTTGTTTTAGATTTTGTTTGCGGTTCTTAATTTTCCGCCAAAGGAGTAAACTCAATGTTGATAAAGTTGTTTTTTGTTGTTTTTGTAACATTTATGCACCCTAATGGATTGCAGATGTAAGCATTATCCAGTATATCTGAGATAATAGCAAAATATATGTATATAAGTCTTAGAATAATGAAATCTTACAAATGGCATGTGAATATAAACCGTCCATAATTGTTCTAGTTAATGCTGATTTTGATACGAGTAGTGTTCGTAGGTTTAGACGTCCATCGAATATAGAACATCGTCTCCATTCGACAGTGTCAAATCAACCCTATATACATTATTCGATTAGATTGAGCGTATTTTATTAATTTAAATGTACAATTTACAGTGGGTGGATTTCCACGCACTACTTAATTATCACAATGGAATTGTAATGTGTGTGATTAATTTGACGAGTTCTGTCATATGAATGAAGAAGATTGCGCAATCGATGGGTTATATATGTTAATGACAATGTATAGTAATTCACAATGCGTATATAATGACGTTTTGTAAACGAAAAACGTTGTGGCAGACCATTTTTCGATGAAAATGCACATTTTACTAAATAGTTAATAATACGTTACAACAAAGAATGTTAGAACAACTCTTCTACGGAGCCCCGCAGGCTCTACTACAGCGTTCGCACGCTATAGTACAACGTTCGCACACTGTAACTACGCGTTCACATGCTGTAATAGAGAGTTCACATGCTGTCACTAAATATGTTAATCCGAAAAAAAGTTATATAATATTGTAGAAGCAATCAAAAAATATATTCACTGTTATATGTTATACACCCTGTTGGGCTCCATAGGTCTAGTCACAAAAATGGTGTGTTTTTTTCAAAATTAGAATATTACTTGCCCCTCACAGCTGTGTGTTCGAGTCCTCATGGGACCAGGAATTTCTAATGCTTTACTACAGCGTACGAACGCTCTAGCTACAGCATGCGAACTGTATTCTAGCTACAGTGTGTGAACGCTCTACTACAGCCTGTGAACGCTATACTACAGTGTACTGCAGTGTGCGAACGCTCTAGCTACAGTGTGCGAACGTTCTACTACAGCGTGCGAACGCTCTACTACAGCGTGCGAATGCTCCAGCTACTTCGTGCGAACGCTCTAGCTACGGCGTGCGAACGCTCTGCTACAGCGTGCGAACGCTCTAGCTACAGCGTGTGTTTAGATTATTGTTCATGCATGATCCCTTCGGTAGTAAATAAAAGAAATTAATTGGTCAAACTTTATCGGGTGAGACACGCCATCAGATTTGTTTGAAAGTGTTCGCATCTATTAATAGATTGTGTATGCAGACTGTGTATGTGTATATACTTCTACTTAGAATGAATCTGTGATTTTGAACTGAATAGCAATCACTACGTTTGCTTTATTGTTAATCAATTATAAACGAAAATAGAATGGAACTGTATTTACCTGTTTGACTGGTATTGGATACAACTATGTTTACTTGTGCGAACACTCTACTACAGCGTTCGAACGCTCTGGCTACAGCGTGCGAATGCTCTATTACAGCGTGTGAATGCTCTACTAGAGCGTGCAAACGCGCTAATATAGCCTGCGAATATTCTACTACAGCGTGTGAACGCCTTACTAGAGCGTGCGAATGCTGTACTACAGCATGCGAAGGCTCTAGCTACAGCGTGAGAATGCTCTACTACAGCGTGTGAATGATCTACTAGAGCGTGCAAGCGTCCTGATACAGCATGCGAATGCTCTACTACAGCGTGAGAACGCTTTACTAGCGCGTGCGAATGCTGTACTACAGCGTGCGAACGCTGTAATACACCCTGTGAAAGCTCTACTAGAGCGTGCAAACGCTCTAGCTACAGCGTGCGAACGCTCTACTACAGCGTGGGAATGCTCTACTACGGCGTGCGAACGTTCTAGCTACAGCGTGTGAACGCCAGCTACAGCTTGAGAACGCTCTACTGCAGCATGCGATCGCTCTAGCTACAGCGTGCGTGCGAATGCTCTACTACAGCGTGTGAATGCTCTACTAGAGGAGCGTGTGAACGCTATACTAGAGCGTCCGAACAGCGTGCGCATTCTGTACTACTGATGAGTCCACCTTAAAGGGGCACACGGTAATCGCGTTTAGACAAGCTTAGATGTTGCTTTTACATAAGAAAATGCATTTGTTTAATCAGTAATATTAATTATAAGAATAATATAAGGCAAATTATTTATTTTGTTCGCATATTACCAACTGTTGATTATATTTCATCAGTAATATATTCAAACCCATGGTAAAATAAGGAAGAAAAGTTTAATAATCACTTGTTCTTTGTTTCAGTGTGTGTTCGATTTTTATATCTATATTGTATTTAAATACATGCAAGTATGTTTAAAGTCAGAATGATACTAGATTAATAAATCGAAAGGCTAATTTTAATGTTCAACCCGGGGCTAGCGGGCATAAACTGTAGCAAGCATCTTTCACTCTCGTTCATGAACAGTCGCAATACAATCGAGACTGCAATATTTTTTGTAATGATCGTGTTCCGCGATTTCCAAATATCTCATTTCATGCTATTTCTGTCTTTAACGAGTACACCAGTGAAAACCAACTTGTCCAAACCTGATCTTCTTTCCAAATATAAAAGTAACCTGACTTCTATGGTGACGTGATTTACAATCTGCGTCAGATCCTTGGTCATGATCACTTTTATACTATCATTGTTAAACTTGGTAAAAGGTTTATCAAAAGAGGTTTTGACCCTATCATTTTACAACGCACTGCATGCTTCGTGGTGGACCCATTTACAGTTGATAACGTCTACCTAAAGCCCATAAGGACGGTGACGTTTGATGTTTGTCTGCAGTCTTGTCTTGTCGTGCCCTAAATGGTTTGTTGTCTTGTTGCTCTGGCTTCTGCTAAATCATTGCGTAAAAGGCCAAATAAGACATCACAAACACAAAAGGGTTGACAATATGGCTAGCGCCTTGGAACGGTCAGTGTCAAAACAAGCCGCTGGGGGTTTAAACCAGGGTGTTTTAGGGTGCTTTTATTCATCTTTAAAGTTGTGTTTGTTTCTGTGTGTGTTTGTGGCTGACTGTCGATTTTATATCTACTTTGTAGTATGTTGGTTACACTACAATAGCATACAGATGGAACATTAAACAAGAAATATCACTGTAAGTGATAAATGCCCCCGAAGTGTCCAAGGTCCATGGACCTGGATTTTGTGCACGTTATGTCGTTTGGTTGTGGTGAGTACATGTACTAAGGTATTTGAAAATCCGTCCAGGCATGCAAAGGTTATTGACCGGACACAATTAGAACTTTGACCTCTAAGTGTACCTTGACCTTGGGGCCACATACCTGGATTTTGTGCGCGACACATCGTCTTGTGGTGAGCACTTGTGCCAAGTTATTTGAAAATCCGTCCATGAATGCCAGAGTTTTTGACCGGACTCAATTTGTCTTTTGATCTCCAAGTGTGACCTTGACCTTGAATACCTGGGTTTTGCGCGCGACACATCGTCTTGTTATGGTGATCACTTGTGCCAAGTAATTTAAAAATCTCTGCAGGGGCTGTGACGTTACGGTCCGGACACGAAAATGCGTACCTGTTTTTGACCTATGAACTGCAAGTGTGACCTTGACCTTTAAGGTACGGAACTGGGTTTATCGCGCGACACATTGTCTTGTTATGGTGATCACTTGTGCCAAGTTATTTAAAAATCCCTGCAGGGGTTGTGACGTTACTGTCCGAACACTAAATTGCGTACCTGTTTTTGACCTATGAACTTCAAGTGTGACCTTGACCTTTGAGGTACGGACCTGTGTTTTGCGCGCGACACATCGTCTTGTTATGGTGATCACTTGTGCCAAGTTATTCAAAAATCCATGCAGGGGTTTTGAAGGTACAGTCCGGACACGAACTGTGGAATGACGGACGGAATCCGGACAGACAGACAGACCGATTACTATATGCCCCCGAAATCATTTCGGGTGCATAAAAACAAACATAATATGATGGGTATGACGGATATAGGAAGATTTAGTAGGGTAAAAATAGTCTTTGACACTAGCCTAGAAGCCGCATGAATTGATGTATGGAAAGCCGTATTGGCTTTATTAATAACATCATTTGTAACATAGGCCATATCAACAAATGGTGTTTACAAAGGCAATACCCCATAATTTTGGTTGTGTTCATCGTTTTAAATTCTTCTCCTACTGAACTGTAGGCACCTATTGGAATAGGCGATATCAACAAATCGTGTTTAAAAGGCAATACGACACATCATACTGATTAAGTTTTAAGTTGTTCTCCTACTGAACAGTAGGCAGTTATGTGTACACACGTTGACTCATAAAGTTGGTATCAATCACACTATGTATCGTTTCCGTATATGTTAAATCGATTAGTTTTATGATTAGTCCCGTAATTTGATTCAACTGTCTGTATTATTGCTTTTTCCTGTCCTTGTGACTTTCATTACAGTGTCTAACCGCTTATTTACATCATGAAAACCACAGAGAATAATGTTTGCATCTGCTAGTTAGTCTCGAAAAAGAGAAAAATCGTTGAGTAACCGGTACATTGAAAATGTAGTCGTCGAGATGCCGTGACACTTTCAGGGAGAAACCATGACACATATTTTTTTTTAAAACAGTTATTTTTTCCCCTTTGACAAGTGATATGAACTAAATATTTCTTTATATATTGTTTGCGTACATGTTTTGATAAAGCACAATGTATTAAGGTGTTATACGTTTTGAACTTTTTAAAGAATTCTTTCATTTTACAAATCAATGTAAATATGTTGCTTATAGAGAAACTATGCAAAACACTCCTTTAAAACATACTTATTTAACTTGTATATTAGCGTTTAATGACATATTTCGGAATGATAACTAGCTAAAATATAAAATTGCTATCATTTGCTTTCAAAATCTTCGTTGGTAGACAGATATCGTTGGGACTCATTGACTATTCGTGGCGTTATGGCGTGACTAGTTTTCGTCGAGAATCCATTTGCGCTGATACCGGGTTTACACCCAGTGATATATGCATGTTGATAGTTTGAAGTGTGTAAGGTAATTTAATTTAGATGTAAATGAAAATGCCAAAATTTACTTTGAATGCAAATGTTAGGTGTTTGGCAAACCTTTTCTTACGCATTAAACAAAAAGTAAAACATAGGTCACAGTCACAGTGTACGTACTGTTTGATTGTTTGATGAAAAAAGAAACTGATAAAAAGGTGAATATGAACAATGTTATCACACACGTTATGGCCTATAAGGACTAATAAAACAGTCAGTTTAATCAGGAAGAAGTGATAGGAAGAAATGTAAAGATTTGGATGAAGCTATAAACTAATATGCGGCAAAAAAAAACGGATAGAAAGGACGAATAATAGAATATTGGTAAGAGAAAATACAAATAAGGTTGGAGTAGAAAGAACAGAGATGCGATATGAAGTAAGGAACTAAAATAAGCACAAATACAAGTAAGGATGAATAAAAGAAAGAAAGCAGAATTATAAGGAATGAAGAAAACAGAGGTCAGAGTAATGAAGAATTCTAGGAAGGCAAAATACCGTGATCATAGTAATGAAGAATACAAGAGAAAAAACGCAGATAATAAGGAAATATGATTAGAAAGGAAGATGCTAGTAAGGAATGAGAAAGTGAGAGATTATAAAGAGTAATATGGGATAAAGAAAAGAGGCTTGGTCCTCCACGACCGGTGACCAAGCATTGAGGAGAATGACCGTATCCGTATGGGATCGGTCGTTCAACAGGTCGATCAGCCATTTGGCAATCTACCTAATGTTTATTCTCTACGAATATGATTTCTGTCTTATGGGTATACAGACGCATATGTACCTCTGACATAAAACATTCATCCTGTAACAAAAATTTGCATAATTTAAAAAGTAAGCAATTTTCTTCTGAGAATGCAAACGAAAGCTTTATCTTTTGTCGGTTTTAACAGATTGCTCACAAATAACTACTGTTCGCAATAGAGACATTATGAGTTATATGAGTTAAAACCCTTACATTTCTTGTTGGTAAACCGTTTCATTTACGTTTGTATAGTTACTTCCAGTTGATAAACACTGAGAAATCCCGTTCTCACATACATCGATCATGTGATGGCGCATCTGAGTGAGGAAGCATGTGAGAATCATAGTCCGACATTATTGTAAAAAGATATGTTACCGCTTACAGTACGGTCATTCTTACAACTCCGCGACCAGCTTGCGTCAGTTCCTCATTTCTTAAAGGGACATATTGCAATCGTGATTTTTTAAAAACTAGGCGTCCGGTAAGTTTTTCTACATAACGTGCATTTGTTCAATCATTAATATTTATTAGAATAATAATATAAAGCACTTTGTCTCTTTCTTCATATTATTAACTATTGATTATATTGCACTAACCATATATTTAAACTTTTAAAGAAAAAATAAAATGTATTTAATTATATGAAACAGTTTTAAAATTTAAATGGCACTGTATTAATAAATCAGGGTGCTTATGTTAATGCGCGATACAAATTTCAAGATTGCCTTGTGTCCGTTTAAGAAGTGATTTATATGTCTATACATTAGCTTCACATGTATAATCAGTAAAACAAAATTAATATTTTAGAGCAAATAGGTAGGTAGTTAGGTAGGTAGGTGGGTAGATAAGTAGACAGGCTGGCTGGCAGGCAGGTAGGTAGGTAGGTAGGTAGCTGGGTAGGTAGGTAGGTAGGCTAGCTTAAGACAGTTGTATTATCAATTATATGTTAAGTACAATGTTGAGGGTTGGCTGTCAAACCAAGTAATTACAGAATCCTTTTGCATTTCTAAAAGTGCATGTCTGTGACACGTAGTACGGCCTGACAAATAACATTAATAGCTCATCACCATAAATCGTCCCTAATTCATTATAAAGGATAAATTCGTTCTCTTAAAGTCCTTTCTGTTTTCAGAATCAATATCAATATCCTGAAGTTTTCAAATTATAATTAAATGCATATTAACCAATTCGTGCTTTGGAATTTTTAGAAATTGATTTTTCTCAGAATAATGCAGTGCTGTGTCTTTAAAATGTTAATTAAGCGATACACTGTGTAATCCATCACACGGCTTTTTAAAAGAAGCTATAAACACACTGGAGATGATCACATGGTATTGATGCCTTCTGACAGCATCAGGGTTAACAACTACTTTAAAATAAATAGCATGCGATTTTGTTATTAATTCAGATTAAAAAATAAACTACAGTGAATGTTAATGCACGACAAATGTAACGCCTTAGCACACTTAATCTGGTAATGTAACACCTTAGCACATTTAATCGGGTAATGTAAAGCCTTAGCTTATTTAATCGGGTAATGTAACGCCTTAACACATTTAATCGGGTAATGAAACAAAAGCAACATATTAAACATTAATGCATAATAAACGGTTATGTAATTCTATGAAGGAGGTGATACCAGGATATGATTGTACCATATATCGTGTTATTCTTCTGGCATCATGTTTCACCATCCATACAAAATCATTTGGTCTCTTTGCAACTTGCTGACTATTCAGTGTTACCCAATTACCTACTTCAAGAGGTCAATGGCAAGATAAGACTATATGACTATAGATCCTTTTTTTTATTTTCAAGCAAGTCTAATCTGAACGATATTGTATCGTTTTCCGTTTCAGACGTGCACCAATTCGAAGACTCTATTAAGAGTTAATCTACCGCCAAAACAAAAGTTAACAATAGACGTATTTATTACAGGGAAAGAGATTGAGAGAGCGGGGAAGGATACATAGGATTCCGGGAACCGTGCCCTACTCTTATTATCGTATAGATTCCTATGGTTCTTTAACGTGCTTGGAGGATAGACCGATACACGGGACCGCAGGTTTACGTCCCCATCCGACGGACGAAGCTAAGGGAAAGTGTCTTGCCAAAGAACACACCGAGATAATTCAGTGGCACCACGGAGGATTGAACCCGGGGCCTCCGGTTACAAATCCGACGCGCTACCGACTGCGCCACGCCAGTCCTCACGTCATATTGGAGCGTTATGGCTCAGGAGCGGACGTTGAAATATCAACTGCAATGTTCAGGTTCAGTAAATAACAGTAAATAAACGTTCAAACTTTGAAATATATCAATAAAGTGAAAGACAAGGAAGCAAACTAATTTAATGTAATTTATTAATTTAATGTAATGTTTTTATTTCCCAAATAATTGTTTGCATCTAATGCTACTTATATGTTTAAATTGTATCGTTTCGCAATCATGTAGGTGTATCTTAACATAAAAATACACCTTTTGTTTTAATTGTGCATGGCCCTCGGTCTGTTTGCGTGTTTGTTTCTGTGTTTTGTGGTTGACTGTCCGCCTTGAATTCTACTTTCCCTGTCCGATCATTTTATATTTCTTAACCATTATCAACAAAAGGCATACCGCGGCCGTATATTAACCTCTTAATAATCACCAGCTTAGTAGCCGTTTAAAATCCCAAAACAACTTATTATAAATTTCGTTAAAATCTTATTAATAAGTGTATAGCGAATTTAAAAATGCTTTGTTTCAAATTTCCTCTCATGGAAAAGGAACTTGCTTCTCGATCAGACTCTCGTGTATGTTTTCTATGCTTACAATGGATCCCCTAGAAATTACTATGCTCGATAATTTCAAATTTCAGAGTTCAAGGAAGTAACCACTACTGATTCGTAGTCGGGTGAATTTTTAACATAATACATATTCATATACTTTATGCGTAGCGCATCGTCTTCTTCGACGATTGATAGAACTCGCAATAATACATATTTATACATTATTCGTATCGCGTCACCTTATTTAGACAAATGACAAGACGATTGGAGATCAGGCCAATGTTAGCCTCCGTCGTCTTAAGTGAACACTAATTTCGTCTGCAAATTAAGTAAGATGTGAAGACGTGTTTTGCTTTCTTATCAGGATATTCACTCTTCTTTAATATCAGTGTCTAGACAGCTATGATGTACTCCCCTTGGAGAAAATCGTTCAAATGTTCGGTTATACTATAGCTGTTTCTGGAAAATATCAACTATATATTTCATGCTTAACAATATTTTAGAGAATTTTAGAATTGACTTTCGTGATATGTTACACTGATAGATAACACTTGTTATAATTTTAAAGTAATATGAGGCGTTATTAAAATGAAATGTTAGATTACACAACTGCAATAGTAATGTAGATTACACAACTGCAATAGTAATGTTAGATTTCACAACTGCAGTAGTAATGTTAGATTACACAACTGCAATAGTAATGTTAGATTACGCAGCTGCAGTAGTAATGTTAGATTACACAGCTGCAATAGTAATGTTAGATTACACAACTGCAGTAGAAATGTAGATTACACCACTGCAATGGTAATGTTAGATTACACAACTGCAGTAGAAATGTTAGATTACACCACTGCAATAGTAATGTTAGATTACACAACTGCAATAGTAATGTTAGATTACACAACTGCAGTAGAAATGTTAGATTACACATCTGCAATAGTAATGTTAGATTACACAACTGCAGTAGAAATGTTAGATTACACCACTGCAGTAGTAATGTTAGATTACACTACTGCAGTAGAAATGTTAGATTACACCACTGCAATAGTAATGTTAGATTACACAACTGGTTAGATTACACAACAGCAGTAGAAATGTTAGATTACACTACTGCAATAGTAATGTTAGATTACACCACTGCAATAGTAATGTTAAATTACACAACTGCAATAGTAATGTCAGATTACACCACTGCAATAGTAATGTAAGATTACACAACTGCATAGTAGGTATGATAGTCAAACAGCAAAATTAATGTAGCATAAACAAAAACATTACGTGGATAGAGTATTCACTGTCACACTCCATCCAACCACTTCTCCAAGAATCGAAAACGGGATTGGCTGGTATGAAATAAAATCTTAATTTCGGCTTAAAAAGATCTGCATATTATTGTTATATTAAAACATTTAATAGGTATATAATTTTAAACAGGTTATCGCAATTTGTCAGTAAAACAAACGACTTTAAACGTGTTTTATCGTCGAAAAATCCTGCTAATATTAGTTTTCCCATCGCTTAATGGACCACGTAATGAATTACAACGCAGAATAGAAGCAGTATGCAACACCACAACCATACATGGTTGTCCTCCATTTAATTTAAGCATTTAGCATGCCTCGTGTTGACACTGACCTTGTAAAAAGGTAGTTCGATTGATTAGAAACGGAAAGATTGATGGATGGAAACGCCGCCTTAAAGCACATAACCTTACGTTAACAATTACCGGAGTTATCCATGTAAAATAATGTTCTAGCATGGTTTATAAACATACTCAATGCTGATTGGCTATTGAGGAGTTTTTAAAAACCTATATAGACCTCTGACGTCACGTCCTTCAACCGTTAAAATGTTACTTTAAACGATTTTCAACGTCGAAAAACATCCGAAACAACGACTACGTTATTTTAAGCAACGTTACGTCCAAAAAAAACAAATTGAACTTGTTAGAAACACGATAAACCTGTATATTTCCTTCGTTTGGTGCTGAGAGATGGACGTACAATGTAAGTTGTGAGATTGTTTTAATATTATCATGACTATGTTCAATCTCTCTTACATGTGTGAATAAAATACATAAAAATTCCATGTCAGATAAAAAAAAAAGAAAAAAAAGTTGCCAGCGGGTTCACATTGTGCGAGATCAAAATCTTGCGTTTGGGACTTTCAACACATAGAAACCGCGGGTCTACAGGTGTCACACCGGTGTAAATCCGCCCATGGAACACAATGCAAACTAGGCTATAATTAAATTCTGGAATAAAACACCGATTCAGTTTTTGAACATTTCACGTCATTCATTCATACTATGCGTATTTTGAAATAAACATCTTTCAAAACCACATCCTACTTTAAGAATATAAAAAGATCGGACAGGGAACGTAGCATTCAAGGAGGACAGTCAACCACAAAACACAGAAGCAAACACGCAAACAGACAAACAAGAAGGCAAATGTAATAATGAAAGCAAACGACATCACAAACACAAAAGGGTTGACAATAGGACTACCGCCTTAGAACGGTCAGTGGCAAAGTAGGCTCATACTCTCCAAAGAAATAATTCTGACAAACACAGTAAAATACTTAATATTCGTGACAACAGACATAATACTTTAATATCAGGTTAGATTTAACAATGCAATAAAATCTAATTTATAATTTGAAGGTTAAAATGAAACATGCCAAATAATGAAATACTAAACAACAACACAAAGAGTTCAATAATAACATCAATCTCATTAAAATCAGACCCTTTATCACGCTACGATACTCTTCGCTACTAGGATCTGACGTATTACAGGTCACGTCAGATTGACCTTACGATTAACCAGTCAGATTTGATCCTACAAAATTGTTCGGTATTGACAGCTTCACTGCGCATGTCGCATTTCAGTAAAACGCTGTGGAGCAGTCTACGCTTGGTATTGAAAGAAACAATGTCCGTAACTTTTAGCTTATAAAACACAAACGAATTGCGTTGAGAAACATAATACACCAACCAGTATTGAATATTTACTGAAAAAAAAGAGAAAAAAAGATTGCTTCACGGAATTTAATAACGGTACAAAACAAATACCGATTCGTGGGATTGAACGCACACTAAAATGATACTCGTGGGTTAGCGGTTAGAGTACGCAATCGACTAAGCTAATCGGGCCACATGTACTAGGGCATACTATTTAGACAATTTAATGTTGTAATAATTTCGGCGGAATATATATTTTCAAAATACATGACATCGCCCATGATTTTCTTCGTATCTTGATGCCATTTAGTACATTTCTGTGAATTTATCGTGCAATAACACAGCAATAACACACGAAGACTTTATCTTTATTCGGATAAGTAGATTTTCCTTTGTTCAGTTCACTTGAATGTCATCTGAAGTGCATATGAAACGCGTGATTTCATTGGTTGAATTTAGCTGATCTTCTCATGAATATTGATTAGATGAAAGGTCGATCTCACGTGACCTCAAAGGCAATGTGGTCAGATCCAATAGCGGAGAGTATCAAAGCGTAATTAGGATATGATTTTAATGAGATTGATAATAACATCTAAAAGAGACATAACATAAAAACACGCTTAGACGTCTGAGCAGTGTAACAGTCAATGGATTATCCCATTGTGTAACAGTTAATAGGTTATCGCTTTGTGTAACAGGGAATGGGCAGTGAGAGGGTAATCCCATTGTCTGTGTATCAGTCAATGGGTTATCCATTGCCTGTGTATCAGTGAAGGGTGTATCTCAATGTCTGTGTAACAGTGCGTGTGTTATCCCATTGTTTGTGTATCAGTTAATGGGTTATCTCATTGTCTGTATATCAATGAATGGGTTATCTCATTGTCTGTGTATCAGTAAATCGGTTATCCCATTGCCTGTGTATCAGTGAATGTTTTATACAATTGTCCATTTATCAATGTGTATTAATGAATTGGTTATATCATTGTCTGTATATCAGTGAATAGGTTATTCCATTGTCTGTGTATCAGTAAATATGATAACACAGTGTCTTTGTATCAGTGAATGGGTTATCTCATTGTCTATTTTTCAAAGAATGGGTTATCTCATTATCTGTGTAAATGGGTATGGGATATCCCATTGTCTGTATATCAGTGACTAGGCTATCCCATTGCCTGTGTATCAGTACATTTATTATCCCATAGTCTGTGTATCAGTGAATGGGTTATCCCATTGTCTATGTATCAGTGAATTGGTTATCCCATTGTCTGTGTAAATGGGAATGGCTGCCTGTGTATCAATAACTAGGTTATCCCATTGCCTATGTATCAGTGAATGGGTAATCCCATTGTCTGTGTATCAGTGAATGAGTTATCCCATTACCTATATATCAGTGAATGGGTTATCCCATTGTCTATGTTTCAGTGAATTGGTTATCCCATTGTCTGTGTATCAGTGAATGGGTTATCCCATTGCCTGTTTATCATCAAATAGGTTATCCTATTGTCCGTAAATCGGTGAATGGGTTATCCCATTGCATGTGTATCAGTGAATACGTTATCCCATTGCTTTTAATCAGGGAATATTTATCCCATTGTCTGTGTATCAGTGAATGGGTTATCCCATTGTCTGTGTATCGGTGAATAGATTATTCCATTGTCTGTATTTCAGTGAATGGGTTATCTGTTTTGAATCGGGTTTAATGCGGTACCGTAAACATGATGGAGTAACGCTAGTGTACACTTCACTGTTTTTACTACTCGAATCTCCATTTCAAAAATATACATATTATGTGCACCTAATGATCTCTTAGAGTAAACGACAAACTCGATTGTCGCCTGCTTGTGTATGATTTTGCTTTGAAAAAGTAAACCGGGGTTCCCAAATGGTCTATACAATAGCGACATATAATAGACATTATCGTCATAAAGAAAAAACTATTCATGTTAGTACGTGTAATCAGCTTCAAATATTAATTGAGATAGTGTCCAGGGATAGTCTTTTAAAGCATGTGTTAAAAAACTAATCATTTCAGTCTACGTATATTCTTTTAAATGTACAATATATCGGTGTATTCAGATTTTATTATATTACATTCCAGATGTGGTATCCATCAATTGAGAAATATTATCTAAAATTGCTAAAGGACCGGAAATGAAGATGGATATAAATGTTAGGAGTGAATGACATGCGTGATGGGTTTTTTCGTCGTTATAAAAGATAATTGCTTTATCTGCCAGTGTATCTTGTTGACAGTTATAAATATGCCAGACAAGATGTTTAATATAAGAAAAGATACAACAGCTGTACATTTTTCCTGACTTGACACTTAATATGCATTGTTGCATGGTCAATGACAATTCCCTTTGTAGCGTGGTCACAGACAATTTCCTTTGTAATAGCGAAGGCGTAAAACGTTTATTAATAATTGAAAATAACACCTGTCAGAATGAATGCTGTACTACAACTACCAGTTTTTGCAAGTTACAGTATGGCAGGGAGCTGAAATGGAGATGCTACATAACAAATACAGTATGGTTTGATCGCGTTGGTTAATTTAAACACCTCGATGGGCTATTCCCATCTGGATGTTTAAAATTAACCAACTCAGTGATACCATACTCTATCGAGACCATAATCTATATATTACATATATGCAACCCTAAATAAATAAATCGCATGCATAAAATCACCGACACTGCAACATAAACATCATATGCGTTAACCATACGAGAGTGTTATTTGTATGTTATCAGGTTAATCAGACGCAAACATGATCAAACAAGCGAAAATCAGCCTTGTGTCTTGAAAGTTAAAGAAATGCCGCATTTTCGTAGAAACTTGAAATAATTTGAGACGTAAATGCGAGTTAAGGATAATTACCTACCATGTAAACAATTATCTTTAACGTAAAACAAACAATGTATGTCGTTAGTTTAAAGATATTTATTTTTACATCGATTGCGAAACAAGTTATTGCAACTCAGATTAATCACTCTTGATGGCTTCCTGGGTAGAACTAGTACTAAGCAACGTGGATTAATTATCTTGCTCAAGGACAAATAACGTGGCCGCGGCGAGGATCGTACCCACAACCTATCGATCTGAAGTTCGGCGCTATACCACTGGACCACTCCATGTATGTTGTTAATATTAATACCCCAAAAGGATATCTGATGCTCGAAAAAAACGACTCTTTTATTATATATTGACACAATGGCATTAAATATTTTATTTTTTAGACCAATTTACAAAATATTAACAAATAGTAAAAGTTTGATAGAAAGGACGAAGGACAGAATATTGGTAAGGGAAAATACAAATAACAGTACAGAGATGCGATATGACGTAAGGAACGTCAAATAGAACTTGAGAGAAAACAGACATGATAAGAAAACAGAGTGATAAGTAAAAAAAGACTAAAAGGAAGAAAATAGGTAAGGAAAAATAGAAGGAATGAAATAGACATGATAAGAAAACTGAGTGATAAGTAAGGAAGAAAATAGGTAAGGAAAAATAAAAGGAAGGAAATAGACATGATAAGAAAACAGAGTGATAAGGAAGAATAAAAGGAAGAAAACAGAGTGA
This sequence comes from Cyrtodaria siliqua, assembly GCA_037043455.1. Classification (NCBI taxonomy): domain Eukaryota; kingdom Metazoa; phylum Mollusca; class Bivalvia; order Adapedonta; family Hiatellidae; genus Cyrtodaria; species Cyrtodaria siliqua. Next base: position 180,997 of record JAWPHD010002200.1, read on the forward strand.
TAAGTAAGGAAGAATAGGAGGAAGAAAATAGAGGTTATAGTAATGAAGAATTCTAGGAAGGTAAAATATCGTGATCATAGTAATAAAGAATACAAGATATTAAGGAAATATGATTAGAAAAGAAGATGCTAGTTAGGAATGAGAAAGTGAAAGATTATAAAGAGTAATCTGAGATATAGAAAAGAGGCTTGGTCCTCCACGACCGGTGACCAAGCATTGAGGAGAATGACCATATCCGTATTGGATAGGTCGTTCAACAGGTCGATCAACCATTTGGTAATCTTCCTAATGTTTATTCTTTACGAATATGATTTGTGTCTTATGGTTATACAGACGCATATGTACATCTGGCATAAAACATTCATCCTGTAACCAAAATTTGCATAATTTAATGTAAATAATTTTCTTCTGAGAATGCAAAATAAAGCTTTATCTGTTGTCGGTTTAAGCTGATTACTCATAAATAACAACTGTTCGCAATCGAGTCATTATGAGTTATACGAGTTAAAACCCTTACATGTCTTGCTGGTAAAACGTTTCATTTATGTTTGTATAGTTACTTCCGGTTGCTAAACACTGAGAAATCCCGTTCTCACATACATCGATCACTTGATGCCGAATTTCCAGATATACATCGATCATATGATGGCGCATCTGAGTGAGGAAGCATGTGAGAATCATAGTCCGACATTATAGTAAAAGATATGTTACCGCTTACAGTACGGTCATTCGTACAACTCCGCGTCAGTTCCTCATTTCTTAAAGGGACACATGGCAATCGTGATTTTTTTAAAAACTAGGCATCCTGTTAGTTTTTCTACGTAACTTGCATTTGTTCAATCATTATTAGGAGAATAATATAAAGCAAATTATTTTCACATATTATTAACTGTTGATTATATTGCACTAACAATATATTTAAACTTCTAAAGAAAACTGAAAACTCAAAAATGTATTTAATTATATGCAAACAGGTTTAACATTTAAATGGCACTGGATTAATAAATCAGGGTGCTTATTTTAATGCGCTATATAAATTTCAAGATTGCCTTGTGTCCGTTTAAGAAGGGATTTATATGTCTGTACATTAGCTTCATATGTATAATCAGTAAAACAAAATTAATACTTTAGAGCAAATAGGTAGGTAGTTAGGTAGGTAGGTGTGTATATAGATAGATAGGCATGGGCAGGCTGGCAGGCAGGCAGGCAGGCAGGCATGCAGGCAGGTAAGTTGGTAGATGGGTAGGTATGTAGGCTAGCTTAGAAAGTTGTATTATCAATTATATGTTAAGTACCATGTTGAGGGTTGGCTGTCAAACCAATTAATTACAGAATCCTTTTGCATTTCCAAAAGTGCATGTCTGTGACACGTAGTACGGCCTGAAAAATAACATTAATAGCTCATCACTATAAATCGTCCCTAATTCATTATAAAGGATACATTCGTTCTCTTAAAGTCCTTCCCTGTATAAATATCCTGAAGTTTTCAAATTGTAATTACATGCATATTAACCAATTCGTGCTTTTGGCATTTTAGAAATTGATTTTCTCAGAATAATGGAGTGCTGTGTCTTTAAAATGTTAATTAAGCGATACACGGTGTCATCCATCACACGGCTTTTCTTTTTAAAAGAAGCTATAAACACACTGGAGATGATCACATGGAATTGGTGCCTTCTGACAGCATCAGGGTTAACAACTACTTTAAAATAAATAGCATGCGATTTTGTTATTAATTCAGATTAAAAAATAAACTACAGTGAATGTTAATGCACGACAAATGTAACGCCTTAGTACACTTAATCGGGTAATGAAACAAAAGCCACATATTAAATATTAAAGCATAATAAACGGTTGTGTAATACTATGAAGGAGGTGATACCAGAATATGATTGTACCATATATCGTGTTATTCTTCTGGCATCATGTTTCACCATCCATACAAAATCATTTGGTCTCTTTGCAACTTGCTGACTATTCCGTGTTACCCAATTTCCTACTTCAAGAGGTCAATGGCAAGATAAGACTATATGACTATAGATCCTTTTTTTTCATCTTCAAGCAAGTCTAATCTAAACGATATTGTATCGTTTTCCGTTTCAGACGTGCACCAATTCGAAGACTCTATTAATAGTTAATGTATATTTAAATGTGACCGCCAAAACAAAAGTTAACAATAGACGTATATATTAAAGGGAAAGAGATTGAGAGAGCGGGGAAAGATACATAGGATTCCGGAAACCGTGCCCTACTCTTATTATCGAATAGATTCATATGGTTCTTTAACGTGCTCGGAGAATAAACCGATACACGGGACCGCCCGGTTTACGTCACCATCCGACGGACGAAGCTAAGGAAAAGTGTCTTGCCCAAGACACTAACAGAATTCAGTGGCACCACGGACGATTGAACCCTGGGCTTCCGGTTACAAATCTAACGCGCTACCGACTGCGCCACGCCAGTCCTCACGTCATACTGGAGCGTTATGGTTCAGGAGCCGACGTTGAAATCTCAACTGCAATGTTCATGTTCAGTAAATAAACGTTGAAACTTTGAAATATATCAATAAAGTGAAAGACAAGAAAGCAAACTAATTTAATGTAATTTATTAATTTAATGTAATGTTTTTATTTACCAAATAATTGTTTGCATCTAATGCTACTTATATGTTTAAATTGTATCGTTTCGCAATCATGTAGGTGTATTTTAATTGTGCATGGTCCTCGGTCTGTTTGCGTGTTTGTTTTTGTGTTGTGTGGTTGACTGTCCTCCTTGAATGCTACTTTCCCTGTCCGATCATTTTATATTTCTTAACCATTATCAACAAAAGGCACACCGCGGCCGTATATTAACCTCTAAATAATCATCAGCTTAGTAGCCGTTTAAAATCCAAAAACAACTAACTTATTATACATTTCGTTAAAATCTTATTAATAAGAGTATAGCGAATTTAAAAATGCTTTGTTTCAAATTTCCTCTCGTGGAAAAAAAACTTGCTTGTCTATGCTTACAATGGATCCCCTAGAAGTTACTATGCTAGATAATTTCAAATTACAGCGTTCAAGTAAGTAACCACTACTGATACGTTGTCGGGTGAATTTCTAGCGTAATACATATTCATTTACGTTATGCGTAGCGCATCATCTTCTTCGACGATTGATAGAACTCGCAATAATACATATTCATACATTATTCGTATCGCGTCACCTTATTTAGACAAATGACAAGACGATTGGAGATCAGGCCAATGTTAGCCTCCGTCGTCTTAAGTGAACACTAATTTCGTCTGCAAATTAAGTAAGATGTGAAGACGTGTCTTGCTTTCTTATCAGGATATTCACTCTTCTTTAATATCAGTGTCTAGACAGCTATGATGTACTCCCCATATAGACAATCGTCCACATGTTCGGTTATATTATAGCTGTTTCTGGAAAATATCAACTATATATTTCACGCTTAACAATAAATTAGAGAATTTTAGAATTGACTTTCGTGATATGTTACAATGATAGATAACACTTGTTATAATTTTAAAGTAATATGAGGCGTTATTAAAATGAAATGTTAGATTACACAACTGCAATAGTAATGTTAGATTTCACAACTGCAGTAGTAATGTTAGATGACACAACTGCAATAGTAATGTTAGATTACACAACAGCAATAGTAATGTTAGATTACGCAACTACAGTAGTAATGTTAGATTAAAGAACTGCAGTAGAAATGTTAGATTACACAACTGCAGTGGAAATGTTAGATTACACCACTGCTATAGTAATGTTAGCTTACACAACTGCAGTGGAAATGTTAGATTACACCACTGCTATAGTAATGTTAGATTACACCACTGCTATAGTAATGTTAGATTACACAACTGCAATAGTAATGTTAGGTTACACAACTGCAGTAGAGATGTTAGATTACACCACTGCTATAGTAATGTTAGATTACACAACTGCAATAGTAATGTTCGATTACACAACTGCAGTAGAAATGTTAGATTACACAACTGCAATATTAATGTTAGATTACACAACTGCAGTAGAAATGTTAGATTACACCACTGCAGTAGTTATGTTAGATTACACAACTGATGTAGAAATGTTAGATTGCACCACTGCAATAGTAATGTTAGATTACAAAACTGCAATATTAATGTTAGATTACACAACTGCAGTAGAAATATTAGATTACACCACTGCAATAATAATGTTAGATTACACCACTGCAATAGTAATGTTAGATTACACAACTGCAATAGTAATGTTAGATTACACCACTTCAGTAGTAATGTTAGATTACACAACTGCATAGTAGGTATGAAAGTCGAACAGCAAAATTAATGTAGCATAAACAAAAACACATTACGTGGTTAGAGTATTTGCTGTCATACTCCATCCATCCCCTTCTCCAAGAAGCGAAAACGGGATTGGCTGAGGGTATGATTTCGGCTTAAAATATCTGCATATTATTGTAATAATAAAACATTTAATAGGTATATAATTTTAAACAGGTTATCGCAATTTGTCAGTAAAACAAACGACTTTAAACGTGTTTTATCGTCGAAAAATCCTGCTATTATTAGTTTTCCCATCGCTTAATGGACCACGTAATGAATTACAACGCAGAATAGAAGTATGCAACACCACAACCAAAGATGATTGTCCTCCATTCAATTTAAGCATATAGCATGTGTACACGAACTGCTTCGTGTTGACACACTGACCTTGTAAAAAGGTAGTTCGATTGATTCGAAATGGAAAGATTGATGGATGGAAACGCCGCAATAAAAGCACATAACCTTGCGTAAACAATTACCGGAGTTATTCATGTAAAATAATGTTCTAACATGGTTTATAAACATACTCAATGCTGATTGGCACGACCTTGTAAAAAGGTAGTTCGATTGATTCGAAATGGAAAGATTGATGGATGGAAACGCCGCAATAAAAGCACATAACCTTGCGTTAACAATTACCGGAGTTATTCATGTAAAATAATGTTCTAACATGGTTTATAAACATACTCAATGCTGATTGGCTATTGAGGAGTTTTTAAAAACCCATATAGACCTCTGACGTCACGTCCTTCAACCGTTAAAATGATATTTTAAACGATTTCAACGTCGAAAAACATCCAAAACAACGACTACGTTATTTTAAGGCAACGTAACGTCCAAAAAACAACAAATTGAACTTGTTAGAAACACGATAAACCTGTATATTTCCTTCGTTTGGTGCTGAGCGATGGACGTACAATGTAAGTTGTGAGATTGTGTTTGTATTATCATGACTATGTTCAATATCTCTTACATGTGTGTATAAAATACGTAAAAATTCCATGTCAGATAAAAAAAAAAAAAAAGTTGCCAGCGGGTTTACATTGTGCGAGATCAAAATCTTGTGTTTGGGACTTGCAACACATAGAAACCGCGAGTCTACAGGTGTCACACCGGTGAAAATCAGCCCATTGAACACAATGCAAACTAGGCTATATTTGGAGACCAGTAACAAGTTCCACAACATTCGTTCGCTTAAATACACTTTAATTCTGGAATAAAACACCGATTCAGTTTTTCAACATTTCACGTCATTCATTCACACTATGCGTATTTTGAAATAAACATCTTTCAAAACCACATCCTACTTAAAGAAATATAAAAAGATCGGACAGGGAAAGTAGCATTCAAGGAGGACAGTCAACCACAAAACACAGAAACAAACACGCAAACAGACAAACAAGAAATCAAAAGTAATAATAAAAGCAAACGACATCATAAACACAAAAGGGTTGACAATAGGGCTACAGCCTTGGAACGGTCAGTGACAAAGTAGGCTCATACTCTCCAAAGACATAATCCTGACAAACACAGTAAAATACTTAATATTGGTGACAACAGACATAATACTTTAACATCAGGTTAGATTTAACAATGCAATAAAAACTAATTTGTAATTTGAAGGCTAAAATGAAACATGCCAAATAATGAAATACTAAACAACAACACAAAGAGTTCAATAATAACATCAATCTCATTAAAATCAGACCCTTTATCACGCTACGATACTCTTCGCTACTAGGATCTGACGTATTACAGGTCACGTCAGATTGACCTTACGATTAACCAGTCAGATTTGAGCCTACAAAATTGTTCGGTATTGACATCTTCACTGCGCATGTCGCATTTCAGTAAAATGCTGTAAAGCCGTCTACGCTTGGTATTGAAAGAAACAATGTCCGTCACTTTTAGCTTATAAAACACAAACGAACTGCATTGACAAACATAATACACCAACCAGTATTGAATATTTACTGAAAAAAAGAGAAAAAAAGATTGCTTGACGTTATTTAATAACGGTACAAAACAAAGAACGATTCGTGGGATTGAAGGCACACTAAAATGACACTCGTGGGTTAGCGGTTAGAGTACGCAATCGACTAAGCTGATCGGGGCACATGTATTAGGGCATACTATTTAGACAATTTAATGTCGTAATAATTTCGGTGAAATATATATTTTCAAAATACACGACATCGCCCATGATTTTCTTCGTATCTTGATGTAAAACATGCCATTTAGTACATTTCTGTGAATTTATCGTGCAATAACACAGCAATAACACACGAAGACTTTATCTTTATTCGGATAAGTAGATTTTCCTTTGTCAGTTCACTCGAATGTCATCTGAAGTGCATACGAAACGCGCGATTTCATTGGATGAATTTACCTGATCTTCTCATGAATATTGATTAGATGAAAGGTCGATCTCACGTGACCTCAATGGCAATGTGGTCAGATCCAATAGCGGAGAGTATCAAAGCGTAATTAGGATATGATTTTAATGAGATTGATTATAACATCTAAAAGAGACATAACATACAAACACGCTTAGACGTCTGAGCAGTGTAAGAGTAAATGGATTATCCCATTGTGTAACAGTTAATAAGTTATCTCTTTGTGTAACAGGGAATGGGCTATCACATTGTGAGAGGGTAATCCCATTGTCTGTGTACCAGTAAATGGGTTATCCCATTGCCTGTGTATCAGTGAAGGGTGTATCTCAGTGTCTGTGTAACAGTGCGTGTGTTATCCCATTGTTTGTGTATCAGTTAATGGGTTATATCATTGTCTGTATATCAATGAATGGGTTATCTCATTGTCTGTTTATCAGTAAATGGGTTATCCCATTGCCTGTGTATCAGTGAATGTTTTATACCATTGTCCATGTATCAATAAATGGGTTATCTCATTGTCTGTTTATCAGTGAATGGGTTATCTCATTGTCTGTATATCAATGAATGGGATATCTCATTGTCCGTGTATCAGTGAATGGGGGTTATCCCATTGTCTATGTATCAGTGAATGGGTTATCCCATTGTCTGTATCAGTGCATGGGTTGTTCCATTGTCTGTGTATCAGTCAATGGGTTATTCCAAATTCAGTGTATCAGTTAATTGGTTATCCCATTGTCTATGTATCAATGAACGATTGTCTCTATACTAATGAATTGGTTATCTCATTGTATGTGTATCAGTGAATAGGTTATTCCATTGTCTGTGTATCAGTGAATAGGTTAGCACAGTGTCTTTGTATCAGTGAATGATTGTCTATATTTCAAAGAATGGGTTATCTCATTATCTGTTTAAATGGGAATGTGTTATCCCATTGTCTGTATATCCCCATTGCCTGTGTATCAGTGAATGGGTTATCCCATTGTCTATGTATCAGTGAATTGGTTATCCCATTGTATGTGTAAATTGGAATGGCTGCCTGTGTATCAATAACTAGGTTATCCCTGTGAATGGGTTATTCCATTGCCTGTTTATCATTAAATGGGTTATCCTATTGTCCATAAATCGGTGACTGGGTTATCCCATTGCATGTGTATCAGTGAATACGTTATCCCATTGCCTGTCTATCAGAGAATATTTATTCCATTGTCTGTGTATCAGTGAATGGGTTATCCCATTGTCTGTATTTCAGTGAATGGGTTATCTGTTTTGAATCGCGTTTAATGCGGTACCGTAAACATGATGGAGTAACGCTAGTGTACACTTCACTGTTTTTACTACTCGAATCTCCATTTCAAAAATATACATATTATGTGCACCTAGTGATCTCTTAGAGTAAACGACAAACTCGATTGCCGCCTGCTTGTGTATGATTTTGCTTTGAAAAAGTAAACCGGGGTTCCCAAATGGTCTATACAATAGCGACACATAATAGACATTATCGTCATAAAGAAAAAACTATTTATGTTAGTACGTGTAATCAGCTTCAAATATTAATTGAGATAGTGTCCAAGGATAGTCTTTTAAGGCATGTGCTAAAAAACTAATCATTTCAGTCTACGTATCATCTTTTAAACGTACAATATATCGGTGTATTCAGATTTTATTATATTACATTCCAGATGTGGTATCCATCAACTGAGAAATATTATCTAAAATTGCAAAAGGACCGGAAATGAAGATGGATATAATGTTAGGAGTGAATGACATGCGTGATGGGTTTTTTTCGTCGTTATAAAAGATAATTGCTCTATTTGCAGTGTATCTTGTTGACAGTTATAAATATGCCAGACACGATGTTTAATATAAGAAAAGATACAACAGCTGTACATTTTTCCTAACTTGACACTTAATATGCATTGTAGCATGGTCAATGACAATTCCCTTTGTAGCGTGGTCACAGACAATTTCCTGTGTAATAGCGAAGGCGTAAAACGTTTATTAATAATTGAAAATTACACCTGTCAGAATGAATGCTGTACTACAACTACCAGTTTTTGCAAGTTACAGTATGGCAGGGAGCTCAAATGGAGATGCTACATAACAAATACAGTATGGTTTCATCTCGTTGGTTAATTTAAACACCTCGATGGGCTATTCCCATCTGGATGTTTAAAATTAACCAACTCAGTGATACCATACTCTATCGAGATCATAATCTATATATTACATATATGCAAACCTAAATAAATAAATCGCATGCACAAAACCACCGACACTGCAACATAAACATCATGTGTTAACCATACGAGAGTGTTATTTGTATGTTATCAGGATAAATCGGACGCAAACATGATCAAACATGCGAAAACCAGCCTTGTGTTTTTGAAAGTTTTCGTAGAGACTTGAAATAATTTGAGACGTAAATGCCAGTTAAGGATAATTACCTACCATGTAAACAATTAACTTTAACGTAAAAAGAACAATGTATGTCGTTAAGAAGAACACACCAAAAGGATATCTTATGTTCGAAAAAACGACTCTTTTATTATATATTGACACAATGACATTAAATATTTGATTTTTAAGACTAATTTACAAAATATTAATAAATAGTAAAAGTTTGATAGAAAGGACGAAGGACAGAATATTGGTAAGGGAAAATACAAATAACAGTACAGAGATGCGATATGACGTAAGGAACGTCAAATAGAACTTGAGGAAGAAAACAGAGTGATTAGTAAGAAAGACTAAAAGGAAGAAAATAGGTAAGGAAAAATAAAAGGAAGGAAATAGACATGATAAGAAAACAGAGTGATAAGGAAGAATAAAAGGAAGAAAACAGAGTAATAAGTAAGGAAGAATAGGAGGAAGAAAATAGAGGTCATAGTAATGAAAAATTCTAGGAAGGTAAAATATCGTGATCATAGTAATAAAGAATACAAGAGAAAATACGCAGATAATAAGGAAATATGATTAGAAAAGAAGATGCTAGTTAGGAATGAGAAAGTGAAAGATTATAAAGAGTAATCTGAGATATAGAAAAGAGGCTTGGTCCTCCACGACCGGTGACCAAGCATTGAGGAGAATGACCATATCCGTATTGGATAGGTCGTTCAACAGGTCGATCAACCATTTGGTAATCTTCCTAATGTTTATTCTTTACGAATATGATTTGTGTCTTATGGTTATACAGACGCATATGTACATCTGGCATAAAACATTCATCCTGTAACCAAAATTTGCATAACTTAATGTAAATAATTTTCTTCTGAGAATGCAAAATAAAGCTTTATCTGTTGTCGGTTTTAGCTGATTACTCATAAATAACAACTTTTCGCAATCGAGTTATTATGAGTTATACGAGTTAAAACCCTTACATGTCTTGTTGGTAAAACGTTTCATTTACGTTTGTATAGTTACTTCCGGTTGCTAAACACTGAGAAATCCCGTTCTCACATACATCGATCACTTGATGCCGCATTTCCAGATATACATCGATCATATGATGGCGCATCTGAGTGAGGAAGCATGTGAGAATCATAGTCCGACATTATAGTAAAAGATATGTTACCGCTTACAGTACGGTCATTCGATATCTTAAAGGGACACATTGCAATCGTGATTTTTTTAAAAACTAGGCATCCTGTTAGTTTTTCTACGTAACTTGCATTTGTTCAATCATTATTAGGAGAATAATATAAAGCAAATTATTTTCACATATTATTAACTGTTGATTATATTGCACTAACAATATATTTAAACTTTTGAAGAAAACTGAAAACTCAATAATGTATTTAATTATATGCAAACAGGTTTAACATTTAAATGGCACTGGATTAATAAATCAGGGTGCTTATTTTAATGCGCTATATAAATTTAAAGATTGCCTTGTGTCCGTTTAAGAAGGGATTTATATGTCTGTACATTAGCTTCATATGTATAATCAGTAAAACAAAATTAATACTTTAGACCAAATAGGTAGGTAGTTAGGTAGGTAGGTGTGTAGATAGATAGACAGGCATGGGCAGGCTGGCAGGCAGGCAGGCAGGCATGCAGGCAGGTAAGTTGGTAGATGGGTAGGTATGTAGGCTAGCTTAGAAAGTTGTATTATCAATTATATGTTAAGTACCATGTTGAGGGTTGGCTGTCAAACCAATTAATTAAAGAATCCTTTTGCATTTCCAAAAGTGCATGTCTGTGACACGTAGTACGGCCTGAAAAATAACATTAATAGCTCATCACTATAAATCGTCCCTAATTCATTATAAAGGATACATTCGTTCTCTTAAAGTCCTTCCCTGTATCAATATCCTGAAGTTTTCAAATTGTAATTACATGCATATTAACCAATTCGTGCTTTTGGCATTTTAGAAATTGATTTTCTCAGAATAATGGAGTGCTGTGTCTTTAAAATGTTAATTAAGCGATACACGGTGTCATCCATCACACGGCTTTTCTTTTTAAAAGAAGCTATAAACACACTGGAGATGATCACATGGAATTGGTGCCTTCTGACAGCATCAGGGTTAACAACTACTTTAAAATAAATAGCATGCGATTTTGTTATTAATTCAGATTAAAAAATAAACTAAAGTGAATGTTAATGCACGACAAATGTAACGCCTTAGTACACTTAATCGGGTAATGAAACAAAAGCCACATATTAAATATTAAAGCATAATAAACGGTTGTGTAATACTATGAAGGAGGTGATACCAGAATATGATTGTACCATATATCGTGTTATTCTTCTGGCATCATGTTTCACCCATACAAACTCGTTTGGTCTCTTTGCAACTTGCTGACTATTCAGTGTAACCCAATTTCCTACTTCAAGAGGTCAATGGCAAGATAAGACTATATGACTATAGATCCTTTTTTATCATCTTCAAGCAAGTCTAATCTAAACGATATTGTATTGTTTTCCGTTTCAGACGTGCACCAATTCGAAGACTCTATTAATAGTTAATGTATATTTATATGTGACCGCCAAAACAAAAGTTAACAATAGACGTATATATTAAAGGGAAAGAGATTGAGAGAGCGGGGAAAGATACATAGGATTCCGGAAACCGTGCCCTACTCTTATTATCGAATAGATTCATATGGTTCTTTAACGTGCTCGGAGAATAAACCGATACACGGGACCTCCCGGTTTACGTCACCATCCGACGGACGAAGCTGAGGAAAAGTGTCTTGCCCAAGAGACTGACAGAATTCAGTGGCACCACGGAGGATTGAACCCTGGGCTTCCGGTTACAAATCTAACGCGCTACCGACTGCGCCACGCCAGTCCTCACGTCATACTGGAGCGTTATGGTTCAGGAGCCGACGTTGAAATCTCAACTGCAATGTTCATGTTCAGTAAATAAACGTTGAAACTTTGAAATATATCAATAAAGTGAAAGACAAGGAAGCAAACTAATTTAATGTAATTTATTAATTTAATGTAATGTTTTTATTTACCAAATAATTGTTTGCATCTAATGCTACTTATATGTTTAAATTGTATCGTTTCGCAATCATGTAGGTGTATTTTAATTGTGCATGGTCCTCGGTCTGTTTGCGTGTTTGTTTCTGTGTTGTGTGGTTGACTGTCCTCCTTGAATGCTACTTTCCCTGTCCGATCATTTTATATTTCTTAACCATTATCAACAAAAGGCACACCGCGGCCGTATATTAACCTCTAAATAATCATCAGCTTAATAGCCGTTTAAAATCCAAAAACAACTAACTTATTATACATTTCGTTAAAATCTTATTAATAAGTGTATAGCGAATTTAAAAATGCTTTGTTTCAAATTTCCTCTCGTGGAAAAAAAACTTGCTTGTCTATGCTTACAATGGATCCCCTAGAAGTTACTATGCTAGATAATTTCAAATTTCAGAGTTCAAGTAAGTAACCACTACTGATACGTAGTCGGGTGGATTTCTAGCGTAATACGTATGCATATACGTTATGCGTAGCGCATCATCTTCTTCGACGATTGATAGAACTCGCAATAATACATATTCATACATTATTTGTATCGCGTCACCTTATTTAGACAAATGACAAGACGATTGGAGATCAGGCCAATGTTAGCCTCCGTCGTCTTAAGTGAACACTAATTTCGTCTGCAAATTAAGTAAGATGTGAAGGCGTGTCTTGCTTTCTTATCAGGATATTCACTCTTCTTTAATATCAGTGTCTAGACAGCTATGATGTACTTCCCATATAGAAAATCGTCCACATGTTCGGTTATATTATAGCTGTTTCTGGAAAATATCAACTATATATTTCACGCTTAACAATAAATTAGAGAATTTTAGAACTGACTTTCGTGATATGTAACAATGATAGATAACACTTGTTATAATTTTAAAGTAATATGAGGCGTTATTAAAATGAAATGTTAGATTACACAACTGCAATAGTAATGTTAGATTTCACAACTGCAGTAGTAATGTTAGATGACACAACTACAGTAGTAATGTTAGATTAAAGAACTGCAGTAGAAATGTTAGATTACACAACTGCAGTGGAAATGTTAGATTACACCACTGCTATAGTAATGTTAGCTTACACAACTGCAGTGGAAATGTTAGATTACACCACTGCTATAGTAATGTTAGATTACACAACTGCAGTGGAAATGTTAGATTACACCACTGCTATAGTAATGTTAGATTACACAACTGCAATAGTAATGTTAGATTACGCAACTATAGTAGTAATGTTAGATTACACAACTGCAATAGTAATGTTAGATTAAACAACTGCAGTAGAAATGTTACATTACACCACTGCTATAGTAATGTTAGGTTACACAACTGCAGTGGAAATGTTAGATTACACCACTGCTATAGTAATGTTAGATTACACCACTGCTATAGTAATGTTAGATTACACAACTGCAATAGTAATGTTAGGTTACACAACTGCAGTAGAAATGTTAGATTACACCACTGCTATAGTAATGTTAGATTACACAACTGCAATAGTAATGTTCGATTACACAACTGCAGTAGAAATGTTAGATTACGCAACTGCAATAGTAATGTTAGATTACACAACTGCAGTAGAAATGTTAGATTACACCACTGCAGTAGTAATGTTAGATTACACAACTGATGTAGAAATGTTAGATTACACCACTGCAATAGTAATGTTAGATTACACAACTGCAGTAGAAATATTAGATTACACCACTGCAACAATAATGTTAGATAACACCACTGCAATAGTAATGTTAGATTACACAACTGCAAAAGTAATGTTAGATTACACCAATTCAGTAGTAATGTTAGATTATACAACTGCATAGTAGGTATGAAAGTCGAACAGCAAAATTAATGTAGCATAAACAAAAACACATTACGTGGTTAGAGTATTTGCTGTCATACTCCATCCATCCCCTTCTCCAAGAAGCGAAAACGGGATTGGCTGAGGGTATGATTTCGGCTTAAAATATCTGCATATTATTGTAATAATAAAACATTTAATAGGTATATAATTTTAAACAGGTTATCGCAATTTGTCAGTAAAACAAACGACTTTAAACGTGTTTTATCGTCGAAAAATCCTGCTAATATTAGTTTTCCCATCGCTTAATGGACCACGTAATGAATTACAACGCAGAATAGAAGTATGCAACACCACAACCAAAGATGGTTGTCCTCCATTCAATTTAAGCATATAGCATGTGTACACGAACTGCTTCGTGTTGACACCGACCTTGTAAAAAGTTAGTTCGATTGATTCGAAACGGAAAGGTTGATGGATGGAAACGCCGCAATAAAAGCACATAACCTTGCGTTAACAATTACCGGAGTTATTCATGTAAAATAATGTTCTAACATGGTTTATATACATACTCAATGCTGATTGGCTATTGAGGAGTTTTTAAAAACCTATATAGACCTCTGACGTCACGTCCTTCGACCGTTAAAATGATATTTTAAACGATTTTCAACGTCGAAAAACATCCAAAACAACGACTACGTTATTTTAAGGCAACGTTACGTCCAAAAAAACAAATTGAACTTGTTAGAAACACGATAAACCTGTATATTTCCTTCGTTTGGTGCTGAGAGATGGACGTACAATGTAAGTTGTGAGATTGTGTTTGTATTATCATGACTATGTTCAATATCTCTTACATGTGTGTATAAAATACGTAAATATTCCATGTCAGATAAAAAAAAAAGAATTGCCAGCGGGTTTACATTGTGCGAGATCAAAATCTTGTGTTTGGGACTTGCAACACATAGAAACCGCGAGTCTACAGGTGTCACACCGGTGAAAATCAGCCCATTGAACACAATGCAAACTAGGCTATATTTGGAGACCAGTAATAAGTTCCACAACATTCGTTCGCTTAAATACACTTTAATTCTGGAATAAAACACCGATTCAGTTTTTCAACATTTCACGTCATTCATTCACACTATGCGTATTTTGAAATAAACATCTTTCAAAACCACATCCTACTTAAAGAAATATAAAAATATCGGACAGGGAAAGTAGCATTCAAGGAGGACAGTCAACCACAAAACACAGAAACAAACACGCAAACAGACAAACAAGAAATCAAAAGTAATAATAAAAGCAAACGACATCATAAACACAAAAGGGTTGACAAGTGGGCTACAGCCTTGGAACAGTCAGTGGCAAAGTTGGCTCATACTCTCCAAAGAAATAATCCTGACAAACACAGTAAAATACTTAATGTTCGAGACAACAGACATAATACTTTAACATCAGGTTAGATTTAACAATGCAATACAAACTAATTTGTAATTTGAAGGCTAAAATGAAAGATGCAAAATAATGAAATACTAAACAACAACACAAAAGTTCAATAATAACATCAATCTCATTAAAATCAGACCCTTTATCACGCTACGATACTCTTCGCTACTAGGATCTAACGTATTACAGGTCACGTCAGATTGACCTTACGATTAACCAGTCAGATTTGAGCCTACAAAATTGTTCGGTATTGACATCTTCACTGCGCATGTCGCATTTCAGTAAAACGCTGTAAAGCAGTCTACGCTTGGTATTGAAAGAAACAATGTCCGTAACTTTTAGCTTATAAAACACAAACAAACTGCGTTGACGAACATAATACACCAACCAGTATTGAATATTTACTGAAAAAACAGAGAAAAAAAGATTGCTTGACGTAATTTAATAACGGTACAAAACAAATACCGATTCGTGGGATTGAACGCACACTAAAATGACACTCGTGGGTTAGCGGTTAGAGTACGCAATCGACTAAGCTGATCGGTCCACATGTATTAGGGCATACTATTTAGACAATTTAATGTCGTAATAATTTCGGTGAAATATATATTTTCAAAATACACGACATCGCCCATGATTTTCTTCGTATCTTGATGTAAAACATGCCATTTAGTACATTTCTGTGAATTTATCGTGAAATAACACAGCAATAACACACAAAGACTTTATCTTTATTCGGATATGTAGATTTTCCTTTGTTCAGTTCACTCGAATGTCATCTGAAGTGCATACGAAACGCGCTATTTCATTGGTTGAATTTACCTGATCTTCTCATGAATATTGATTAGATGAAAGGTCGATCTCACGTGACCTCAATGGCAATGTGGTCAGATCCAATAGCGGAGAGTATCAAAGCGTAATTAGGATATGATTTTAATGAGATTGATTATAACATCTAAAAGAGACATAACATACAAACACGCTTAGACGTCTGAGCAGTGTAAAAGTGAATGGATTATCCCATTGTGTAACAGTTAATAAGTTATCTTTTTGTGTAACAGGGAATGGGCTATCACATTGTGAGAGGGTAATCCCATTGTCTGTGTACCAGTAAATGGGTTATCCCATTGCCTGTGTATCAGTGAAGGGTGTATCTCAGTGTCTGTGTAACAGTGCGTGTGTTATCCCATTGTCTGTGTACCAGTAAATGGGTTATCCCATTGCCTGTGTATCAGTGAAGGGTGTATCTCAGTGTCTGTGTAACAGTGCGTGTGTTATCCCATTGTTTGTGTATCAGTTAATGGGTTATATCATTGTCTGTATATCAATGAATGGGTTATCTCATTGTCTGTGTATCAGTAAATGGGTTATCCCATTGCCTGTGTATCAGTGAATGTTTTATACCATTGTCCATGTATCAATAAATGGGTTATCTCATTGTCTGTTTATCAGTTAATGGGTTATCTCATTGTCTGTATATCAATGAATGGGTAATCTCATTGTATGTTTATCAGTGAATGGGGGTTATCCCATTGTCTATGTATCAGTGAATGGGTTATCCCATTGTCTGTATCAGTCCATGGGTTGTTCCATTGTCTGTGTATCAGTCAATGGGTTATTCCAAATGCAGTGTAACAGTTAATTGGTTATCCCATTGTCTGTGTATCAATGAACGATTGGCTGTATATTAATGAACTGGTTATCTCATTGTCTGTGTATCAGTGAATAGGTTATTCCATTGTCTGTGTATCAGTGAATAGGTTAGCACAGTGTCTTTGTATCAGTGAATGATTGTCTACGTTTCAAAGAATGGGTTATCTCATTATCTGTGTAAATGGGAATGGGTTATCCCATTGTCTGTATATCCCCATTGCCTGTGTATCAGTACATTTATTTCCCATTGTCTGTGTATCAGTAAATGGGTTATCCCATTGTCTATGTATCAGTGAATTGGTTATCCCATTGTATGTGTAAATTGGAATGGCTGCCTGTGTATCAATAACTAGGTTATCCCATTGCCTATGTATCAGTGAATTGGTTATCCCATTGTCTGTGTATCAGTGAATGGGTTATCCCATTGCCTGTTTATCATTAAATGGGTTATCCTATTGTCCATAAATCGGTGACTGGGTTATCCAATTGCATGTGTATCAGTGAATACGTTATCCCATTGCATGTCTATCAGAGAATATTTATCCCATTGTCTGTGTATCAGTGAATGGGTTATCCCATTGTCTGTATTTCAGTGAATGGGTTATCTGTTTTGAATCGGGTTTAATGCGGTACCGTAAACATGATGGAGTAACGCTAGTGTACACTTCACTGTTTTTACTACTCGAATCTCCATTTCAAAAATATACATATTATGTGCACCTAGTGATCTCTTAGAGTAAACGACAAACTCGATTGCCGCCTGCTTGTGTATGATTTTGCTTTGAAAAAGTAAACCGGGGTTCCCAAATGGTCTATACAATAGCGACAGATAATAGACATTATCGTCATAAAGAAAAAACTATTCATGTTAGTACGTGTAATCAGCTTCAAATATTAATTGAGATAGTGTCCAGGGATAGTCTTTTAAGTCATGTTTTTTTCAGTCTACGTATCATCTTTTAAACGTACAATATATCGGTGTATTCAGATTTTATTATATTACATTCCAGATGTGGTATCCATCAATTGAGAAATATTATCTAAAATTGCTAAAGGACCGGAAATGAAGATGGATATAATGTTAGGAGTGAATGGCATGCGTGACGGTTTTTTTTCGTCGTTATAAAAGATAATTGCTCTATCTGCCAGTGTATCTTGTTGACAGTTATAAATATGCCAGACAAGATGTTTAATATAAGAAAAGATACAACAGCTGTACATTTTTCCTAACTTGACACTTAATATGCATTGTAGCATGGTCAATGACAATTCCCTTTGTAGCGTGGTCACGGAAAATTTCCTTTGTAATACCGCAGGTGTAAATCGTTTATTAATAATTGAAACTAACACCTGTCAGAATGAATGGTGTACTTCAACTACCAGTTTTTGGAAGTTACAGTATGGCACGGAGCTGAAATGGCGATGCTACATAACAAATAGAGTATGGTTTCATCTCGTTGGTTAATTTAAACACCTCGATGGGCTAAGTCCATCTCGATGTTTAAAATTAACCAACTCAGTGATACCATACTCTATCGAGATCATAATCTATATATTACATATATGCAACCCTAAATAAATAAATCGCATGCACAAAACCACCGACACTGCAACATAAACATCATGTGTTAACCATACGAGAGTGTTATTTGTATGTTATCAGGATAAATCGGACGCAAACATGATCAAACATGCGAAATATCAGCCTTGTGTTTTTGAAAGTTTTCGTAGAGACTTGTAATAATTTGAGACGTAAATGCCAGTTAAGGATAATTACCTACCATGTAAACAATTAACTTTAACGTAGAAAGAACAATGTATGTCGTTAAGAAGAACACACCAAAAGGATATCTTATGTTCGAAAATAAAAACGACTCTTTTTATTATATATTGACACAATGATTTTTAAGACTAATTTACAAAATATTAATAAATAGTAAAAGTTTGATAGAAAGGACGAAGGACAGAATATTGGTAAGGGAAAAAACAAATAAGGTTAAAATAGAAAGAACAGTACAGAGATGCGATATGACGTAAGGAACTAAAAAGAAGGACAAATAGAAGGAAGAAAACAGACATGATAAGTAAGAATAGCAGGAAGAAAACAGAGTGATAAGTAAAGAAGAATAGAAGGAAGAAAACAGACATAAGAAAACAGAGTGATAAGTAAGGACGAATAGAAGGAAGAAAACAGACATGATAAGAAAATAGAGGTCATAGTAATGAAAAATTCTAGGAAGGTAAAATACCGTGATCATAATAATGAAAAATACAAGAGAAAATACGCAGATAATAAGGAAATATGATTAGAAAGGAAGATGCTAGTAAGCAATGAGAAAGTGAAAGATTATAAAGAGTAATGTGAGATATAGGAAAGAGGCTTGGTCCTCCACGACCGGTGACCAAGCATTGAGGAGAATGACCATATCCGTATTGGATCGGTCGTTCAACAGGTCGATCAGCCATTTGGTAATCTACCTAATGTTTATTCTTTACGAATATGATTTTAGTCTTATGGCTATACAGACGCATATGTACATCTGGCTTATAACATTCATCCTGTAACAAAAATTTGCATAACTTCATGTAAATATTTTTCTTCTGAAAATGCACAATAAAGCTTTATCTTTTGTCGGTTTTAGCTGATTACTCATAAATAACAACTTTTCGCAATCGAGTCATTATGAGTTATCCGAGTTAAAATCCTTACATGTCTTGTTGGTAAAACGTTTCATTTACGTTTGTATAGTTTGATGCCACCTTTTCAGATATACATCGATCATGTGATGGCGTATCTGAGTGAGGAAGCATGTGATAATCATAGTCCGACATTATTGTAAAAGATATGTTACCACTTACAGTACGGTCATTCGTACAACTCCGCGTCAGTTGCTCATTTCTTAAAGGGACACATGGCAATCGTGATTTTTTAAAAAAACTAGGGGTCCTGTTAGTTTTTCTACGTAACTTGCATTTGTTCAATCATTAATAATTATTAGGAGAATAATATAAAACAAATTATTTTCACATATTATTAACTGTTGATTATATCACGTATATTGCATTAACAATATATTTAAACTTTTGAAGAAAAACAGGTTTAACATTTAAATGGCACTGGATTAATAAAGCAGGGTGCTTATTTTAATGCGCGATATAAATTTCAAGATTGCCTTGTGTCCGTTTAAGAAGTGATTTATATGTCTGTACATTAGCTTCATACGTATAATCAGTAAAACAAAATTAATATTTTAGAGCAAATAGGTAGGTAGTTAGGTAGGTAGGTGTGTAGATAGGTAGACAGGCATGGGCAGGCTGGCAGGCAGGTTTTTTAAAAGAAGCTTTAAACAAACTGGAGATGATCACATGATATTGATGCCTTCTGACGGCATCAGGGTTAACAACTACTTTAAAATAAATAGCATGCGATTTTGTTATTAATTCAGATTTAAAAATAAACTACAGTGAATTTTAATGGACGACTAATGTAACACCTTAGCACAATTAATCGGGTAATGAACTAAAAGCAACATATTAAATATTAAAGCATAATAAACGGTTGTGTAATTCTATGAAGGATACCAGGATATGATTGTACCATATATCGTGTTATTCTTCTGGCATCATGTTTCACCACACATACAAAATCGTATGGTCTCTTTGCAACTTGCTGACTATTCAGTGTTACCCAATTTCCTACTTCAAGAGGTCAATGTCAAGATAAAGATTATATGACTATAAATTATTTTTATCATCTTCAAGCAATTCTCTTCTAAACGATATTTCCGTTTCAGACATGCACCAATTCGAAGACTCTATTAATAGTTGATGTCTATTTAAATGTGACCGCCAAAACAAAAGTTAACCACAGACGTATGTATTAAAGGAAAAGAGGTTGAAAAAGTGTTACGTATGTTAGCATCAGAAACTTGCACTAAGCTTGTTTAGCAGTACCGGTTAACATATACTGTGTTTTATTTCATACCTAACTATAAATTGTAACACATTTTAGTTAAAAAACAATGATTATAAGTTCTATTTCAAAATTCATAATCGGCAGACAGTGCCATTATGGATTATTGTAAAAACTGGCACACTGTCAAACAATAGACTGCCCGCACGCGAAGACGTCAACGTCATCAAGCTATATTGGAGGTTATGGCTTAGGAGAAGACGTTGATATCTCAACTACAATTTTCAAGTTCAGTAAATAAACGTTGAAACTTTGAAATATATCAATAAAGGGAAAGACAAGGACGAAAACTAATTGAATGCTAAATGTAATGTTTTTATTTGCCAAATAATTGTTTGCATTTAATCCTACATATATGTTTAAATTGTATCGTTTTGTAATCATGTCGATGTATTTTAACATTAAAAAATACACCTTTTGTTTTTATTTTTATTCTCCATTTATAGTAAGGTATGTAATAAAAAGGCAAATATACGGCCGTGATGCGCCTTTTGTCGATAATGGCACACCTAGTGCATGGCCGTCGGGATTACCGCTCTAGGCGTGCCATTATCGACAAAAGGCAAACCGGGTCCGTATATCAACCTCTAAATAATCATCAGCTTAGTAGCCGTTTAAAATCCAAAACAACTAACTTATTATACATTTCGTTAAAATCTTATTAATACATCTATAGGTAAAAATGCTTTGTTTTAAATTTCCTCTCATGGAAAAAAAGCTTGCTTCTCGATCAGACTCAGTAAACTAGTTTGTTAATTTTCTCTCGTGTTTGTTTTCTATGCTTCCAAGGGATCCCCTAGAAGTTAGTATGCTCGATAATTCCAAATTTCAAAGTTCAAGTAAGTAACTACTGATTCGTAGTCGGGTGAATGTTTACCATAATACATATTCATATACGTTATGCGTTATTAGATAAATGGACAATTCTATGGACAAATGTATTTAACATAAAAAACAAAACATCTTCGAGGAAAATTGTACTAAACTTTTCGAATATAAAGGACACTATTTCTGCCAAATAAATATTTTTTCTGATATTATGTTCACATCAATAGTGTATGTCATCTATTATATCATTGACATTGTCCATGCCTATAATACCAGTGTCTAGACAGCTATGATGTACTCCCCACGGAGAAACTCGTCCACATGTTTGGTTATATTATAGCTATCAACTATATATTTCACGCTTAACAATAAATTAGAGAATTTTAGAATTGACTTTCGTGATATGTTACACTGATAGATAATAACACATTGATATAATTTTAGAGTAATATGAGGCGTCATTAAAATGAAATGTTAGATTACACCAATGCAGTAGTAATGTTAGATTACACAATTTCAATAGTAATGTTAGATTACACCACTGCAGTAGTAAGGTTAGCTTACACAACTGCAATAGTAATGTTAGATTACACAACAGCAATAGTAATGTTAGATTACACAACAGCAGTAGTAAAGTTAGCTTACACAACTGCAATGGTAATGTTAGATTACACAACTGCAATAGGAATGTTAGATTACACAACTGAAATAGTAATGTTAGATTACACCACTGCAATAGTAATGTTAGATTACACAACTGCAATAGTAATGTTAGCTTACACAACTGCAATAGTAATGTAAGATTACACCACTGCAATAGTAATGTTAGATTACACAACTGCAGTAGAAGTGTTAGATTACACCACTGCAGTAGTAATGTTAGATTACAAAACTGCGCTAGTAATGTTAGATTACACAACTGTAGTGGAAATGTTAGATTACACCACTGCAATAGTATTGTTAGATTACACCACTGCAATAGTAATGTTAGATTACACAACTGCAATAGTAATGTTAGATTACACAACTGCAATAGTAATGTTAGATTACACAACTGCAGTAGAAATGTTAGATAACACAACTGCAATAGTAATGTTAGATTACACAACTGCAATAGTAATGTTAGATTACACCACTGCAATAGTAATGTTAGATTACACAACTGCAATAGTAATGTTAGATTACAAAACTGCAATAGTAGGTATGAAAGTCGAACAGCAAAATTAATGTAGCATAAAAAAAAAACATTACGTGGTCAGAGTATTAACTTTCATACTCCATCCAACCCTTTCTCAAAGAAGCGAAAACTGGATTGGCTGGTGATATGAAATAAAACCTTAATTTCGGCTTAAAATATATGCATATTATTGTAATATTAAAACATTTAATAGGTATATAATTTTAAACAAATTATCGCAATTTTTCAGTAAAACAAACGATTTTAAACGTGTTTTATTGTCGAACAATCCTGCTAATGTTAGTTTTCTCACCACGTAATGAATTACAATCCTATATTTAATGTATGCCCATAGCATGTTTACACGAACAGCCTCGTGTTGACACCGGCCTTGTCAAAAGGTAGTTTGATTGATTTGAAACGGAAAGATTGATGGATGGAAACGCCGCCATAAAGCACATACTCTTACGTTAACAAGTACCAGAGTTATCCATGTAAAATAATGATCTAACATGGTTTATAAAGATGCTCAATGCTGATTGGCTATTGAGGAGTTTTTAAAAACCTATATAGACCTCTGACGTCACGTCCTTCAACCGTTAGAATGTCATTTTAAACGATTTTCAACTTCGAAAAACATCCAAATCAACGAATACGTTATTTTAAGGCAATGTTACGTTCAAAACACAAATTAAACTTGTTAGAAACACGATAAAGCTGTATATTTCCTTCGTTTGGTGCTGAGAGATGGACGTACAATGTAATTGTCAGAATGTGTTTGTATACCCGGTTAAGGCCATTTGTTGATTTTCATACATAGTTTACCGTTGACGGGCATTTGTTGATTTTCATACATAGTTTATATTACACCTTATCATCCCTTATTTTTTAATAGTTTTATCTTTATATATTTACATTAATTTTTAATTAATACTTCATTTCTTCATTTTTCATCAATTTTTGCGCACATTATGACCTATTTATATGTCGACGTGCCGTAAAACACCATTCATTCATTCATTGTATTATCATGATTATGTTCAATCTGTCTTAAATATGTATATAAAATACATAAAAATCCATGTCAGATAAAACAATAAATAAAAAATTTCCAGCGGGTTTACATTGTGCGAGATCAAAATCTTGTGTTTGGGACTTGCAACACATCGAAACCGGGGGTCTACAGGTGTCACACCGGTGAAAATCAGTCCATTGAACACAATGCAAACTAGGCTATATTTGGAGATCAGTCACAAGTTCCACAACATTCGTTCGCTCATGATTTTCTTCGTATCTTGATGTAAAACATGTCATTGAGTACACTTTAATAACACAGCAGTAACACACGAAGACTTTATCTTTATTCGGATATGTATATTTTCGTTTGTTCAGGTTATAATAGCGTAAATGAGTCCGCATTGCCCTTCCATAGTAAAGTTAGAATGTTGACAACCTGTTAAAAAAACTCAAACCTCGTTAGAATTCTTGGAAAAAAACTCAAACCTCGTTAGAATTCTGGGAAACTTACTTTATCATGCAAATAAACATGTCTGCTATTAAACATCAACAAGGAAATACGGGGTTTAATACCTTCTAAGAAACATTTCTTCAGTTGTATACTGGGTAACACCGGGTCAAAGGTCAACACATTTTTTTACCCCTTGCAATTTCATACCCTGTCTACTTTCACTTCTCAAATTATATCAAAAACTGTCAAAAACATGATGATCTGCATTTTCAAATATCAACAATATGTCCAGAATACAGTAATAATTTGGCTCGCAAAGGGTCCCATATCTGGAATAAAACACCGATTCAGTTTTTTAACATTTCACGTCATTCATTTACACAATGCGTATTTTGAAATAAACATCTGTCAAAACCACATCTCTACCTAACCTCTGTACTCATACTCTCCAAAGAAATAATCCTGACACAGTAAAATACTTACTGTTGGGATTGAACCCAAACTAAAATGACACTCGTGGGTTAGCGGTCGGATACGCTATCAACTGAGCTAATCGGGCCACATGTACTATGGCATACTATTTAGGCAATTTAATGTCGTAATAATTTCGATGAAATATATATTTTCAAAATACACGACAGCGCTCATGATTTTCTTCGTATCTTGATGTAAAACATGTCATTGAGTACACTTTAATAACACAGCAGTAACACACGAAGACTTTATCTTTATTCGGATATGTAGATTTTCGTTTGTTCAGGTTATAATAGCGTAAATGAGTCCGCATTGCCCTTCCATAGTAAAGTTAGAATGTTGACAACCTGTTAAAAAAACTCAAACCTCGTTAGAATTCTGGGAAACTTACTTTATGATGCAAATAAACATGTCTGCTATTAAACATCAACAAGGAAATACGGGGTTTAATACCTTCTAAGAAACATTTCTTCAGTTGTATACTGGGTAACACCGGGTCAAAGGTCAACACAATTTTTACCCCTTGAAATGTTATACCCTGTCTACTTTCACTTCTCAAATTATATCAAAAACTGTCAAAAACATGATGATCTGCATTTTCAAATATCAACAATATGTCCAGAATACAGTTACAGCCAAAAAATAACAGGAAACTGCACTTAAAATGTTTTTAAAGAAAAAAAGATTAGCACTCTTTATAACAGAACTACTTTCGACTGCACCAGGCGAGCACATCCGGCTGATTTAGTGGAATATAACCTTCAGTTCACTCGAATGTCATCTGAAGTGCATATAAAACGCGCGATTTCATTGGTTGGATTTAGTTGATCTTCTCATGAATATTGATTAGATGAAAGGTCTATCTGACGTTACCTCAATGGCAATGTGGTCAGATCCAATAGAGGAGAGTATCAAAGCGTAATTAGAATATGATTTTAATGAGATGGATACTAACATATAAAAGAGACATAACATACAAACACGCTTAGAGCAGTGTAACAGTGAATGGATTATCCCATTGTGTAACAGTTAATAGGTTATCGTTTTGTGTAACAGTGAATGGGTTATCACATTGTCTGTGTTTCAGTGAATCAGTAACTCCCATTGTCTGTGTATCAGTGAATGGGTTATCCCATTGCCTGTATATCAGTGAAGGGAGTATCTCAGTGTCTGTGTAACAGTGCATGTGTTATCCCATTGTCTGTGTATCAGTGAAACATTTATCCCATTGTCTGTGGAAAAGTGAAAAGTTTATCCCATTGTCTATTTATCAATGAATGGGTTATCTCATTGTCTGTGTATCAGTTAATGGGTTATCTTATTGTCTGTATATCAATGAATGAGTTATCTCATTGTCTGTGTATCAGTGAATGGGTTATCCCTTTGTCTATGTATCAGTGAATGGGTTGTCCCATTGTCTGTATCAGTGAATGGGTTATTCTATTGTCTGTATATCAGTTAATGGGTTATCCCATTCTCTGTGTATCAGTGAATTGGTTATCCCTTGTCTATGTATCAATGAACCATAGTCTGTGAATCAGTGAATGGGTTATCCCATTGTCTGTGTATCAGCGAATGGGTTATTCCATTGTCTGTGTATCAGTGAATAGGTTAGCACAGTATCTGTGTTTCAGTGATCTCATTGTCTATGTATCACACATTGGGTTATCTCATTGTCTGTGTAAATGTGAATGGGTTATCCCTTGCCTGTGTATCAGTGACTAGGTTATCCCATTGCCTGTGTATAAGTAAATTTATTATCTCATTGTCTGTGTATCAGTGAATCGGTTATCCCATTGTCTATGTATCAGTGAACGGGTTATCCCATTGTCTGCGTAAATGGGAATGGTTATCCCATTGCCCGTGTATCAATAACTAGGTTATCCCATTGCCTGTTTATCAGTAAATGGGTCATCCTATTGTCCGTAAATCGGTGAATGGGTGATCCCATTGCCTGTATATCAGTGAATACGTCATTCTATTGCATGTGTATCAGAGAATATGTTATCCCATTGTCTGTGTATCAGTGAATGGGTTATCCCATTTTCTGTGTATCAGTGAATAGGTTATTCCATTGTCTGTATATCAGTGAATAGGTTATCCCATTGCACAGGTTGTTTTGAATTGGGTTTAATGCGGTACCGTAAACATGGTGGTGTAAAGCATGTTGGTGTAAAGCCAGTGTACACTTCACTGTTTTTTCTACCCGAATTTCCATTTCATAAATAAATATATATGTGCCCATAATGATCTCTTAGAGTAAACGACAAACTCGATTGTCGCATGCTGTGTGTATGATTTAGCTTTGCAAAAGTAAACCGGGGTTCCCAAATGGTCTATACAATAGCGACATATAATAGACATTTTCGTCATAAAGAAAAAACTATTCATGTTAGTACGTGTAATCAGCTTCAAATATTCATTGAGATAGTGTCCAGGGATAGTCTTTTAAGGCATGTGCTAAAAAACTAATCATTTCAGTCTACGTATCATCTTTTAAACGTACAATAGATCGCTGTATTCAGAACTTATTATATTACATTCCCGAGGTGGTATCCATCAATTGAGGAATATTATCTAAACTTGCTAAAAGACTTAACAATTGTGCGAAGTTATGGCGCATAAGTAAGATGTATGGCACACTTGTGAATAATAACATATACCAGAGAATACAACACAATCCTCGGAGGACAGGAAATGTAGATGGATATAAATGTTAGGAGAGAATGACACGCGTAATGTTTTTTCTCGTCGTTATAAAAGATAATTGCTTTATCTGTATATTGTTGACAGTTATAAATATGCCAGGCATGACGTTTAAGAAAAGATTCAACAGTTGTACGTTTTTCCTGACTTGACACGTAAGTAAAAGAGAGAGTTTAAATAACCAACGAGCTGAGAATGACTCTATCTTTTTTGTAGCATGGTGTACTTAGTACTACTGTGGCGTTATAGTGGCCGTACTGTAAATTCCAATATCCGGTAGTTGTAGTACGATGTAGCCACACCCCTTTAGTTACCCTAAATTAAACGATTTAATGCTCTGCATTCATCACAGGAAATGTCACCGACCATGGTCAATGACAATTCACTTTGTAGCATGGTCACAGAAAATTTCCTTTGTAATAGCGGAGGTGTAAATCGTTTATTAATGATTGAAAATAACACCTGTCAGAATAAATGGTGTACTACAACTGCCAGTTTTTTGGAAGTTAGAGTATGGCAGGGAGCTGAAATGGACATGCTACAAAACAAATACCGTATGGTTTCATCTCGTTGGTTAAGTTAAACACCTGTTTAAAATAACCAACTCAGTGGTACCATACTCTATCGAGACCATACTCTATCTATTACATATATGCAACCCTAAATAAATAAATCGCATGCATAAAACCACCAACACTGCAACATAAACATCATATGTGTTAACCATACGAGAGTGTTATTTGTATGTTATCAAGATAAATCAGACGCAAACCTGGTCAAAGGTTATAATAGCGTAAATGAGTCTCCATTGCCCTTCCATAGTAAAGTTAGAATGTTGACAACCTGTTAAAAAACTCAAACCTCGTTAGAATTCTGGGAATCTTACTTTATCATGCAAATAAACATGTCTGCTATTAAACATCAACAAGGAAATACGGGGTTTAATACCTTCTAACAAACATTTCTTCAGTTGTATACTAACACCGGGTCAAAGGTCAACACTAGTTTTACCCCTTGCAATTTCATACCCTGTCTACTTTCACTTCTCAAATTTATATCAAAAACTGTCAAAAACATGATGAGCTGCATTTTCAAATATCAACAACATGTCAAGAATTCTGTTACAGCCAAAAATGAACAGGATACTGCACTAAAAAAAGATTTTAAAGAAAAAAAGTTTAGCACGCTTTAATACAGAACTACTTTCGATGCACCAGGCGAGCACATCCTGTTGATTAAGTGTAATTAGACCTCAAACAAGCGAAAATCAGCACTGTGTTTTCTTCAGTTGAGTTAAAGAAATGACGCATTTTCGTAGAAAGTTGAAATAATTTGAGACGTAAATGCCATTTAAGGATAATTACCTACCATGTAAACAATCAACTTTAACGTAAAAAAACTAACATATGTCGTTAAGAAGAACACACCAAAAGGATATCTTATGCTCGAAAAAGGAAACGACTCCTTTTATTATATAATGACATTAAAAATTTGAATTTTAAGACTAATTTAAAAAATATTAATAAATAGTAAAAGTTTTAAGTATGTTGATCCTGTCTCTGATAGGTCAAACTTTTCTAGTCAAGAAAGTATTATCCGTTTCCCGACTTACAAAACGTAAAAGAAAATGACAAAGTAAAAGACAAAAAGCGAAATCTGCAATTGATAGTATGATTACTGTTTGTGTATGGTTCCTTTAGACGGTGGCCAATCTCTGGTTTATATTTGTATATGGCTCCTTTAGACGGTGGCCAATCTCTGGTTTATATTTGTATATGGCTCCTTTAGACGGTGGCCAATATCTGGTTTATATTTGTATATAGCTCCTTTAGACGGTGGCCAATCTCTGGTTAATATTTGTATATGTCTCCTTTAGACGGAGGCCAATATTTGGTTTATATTTGTATATGGCTCCTTTGGACGGTGACCAATATCTGGTTTATATTTGTATATGGCTCCTTTAGACGGTGGCCAATCTCTGGTTTATATTTGTATATGGCTCCTTTAGACGGTGACCAATCTCTGGTTTATATTTGTATATGGCTCCTTTAGACGGTGACCAATCTCTGGTTTATTTTTGTATATGGCTCCTTTAGACGGTGGCCAATATCTGGTTTATATTTGTATATGGCTCCTTTAGACGGTGGCCAGTCTCTGGTTTATATTTGTATATGGCTCCTTTAGACGGTGGCCAATCTCTGGTTTATATTTGTATATGGCTCCTTTAGACGGTGACCAATCTCTGGTTTATATTTGTATATGGCTCCTTTAGACGGTGACCAATCTCTGGTTTATTTTTGTATATGGCTCCTTTAGACGGTGGCCAATATCTGGTTTATATTTGTATATGGCTCCTTTAGACGGTGGCCAATCTCTGGTTTATATTTGTATATGGCTCCTTTAGACGGTGGCCAATATTTGGTTTATATTTGCATATGGCTCCTTTAGACGGTGGCCAATCTCTGGTTTATATTTGTACATGGCTGCTTTAGAAGGTGACCAATCCCTGGTTTATATTTGCATATGGCTCCTTTAGACGGTGGCAAATATCTGGTTTATATCTGTAAATGGCTCCTTTAGACGGTGTCCAATATCTGGTTTATATTTGTATATGGCTCCTCTAGACGGTGGCCAATCTTTGGTTTATATTTGTATATGGCTCCTGTAGACGGTGGCCAATCTCTAGTATATATTTGTATATGGCTCCTTTAGACGGTGGCCAATATCTGGTTTATATTTGCATATGGCTCGTTTAGACGGTGGCCAATATCTGGTTTATATTTGTATATGGCTCCTTTAGAAGGTGGACAATATCTCGTTTATATTTGTATATGGCTCCTTTAGACAGTGGCCAATATCTCGTTTATATTTGTATATGGCTCCTTTAGACGGTGGCCAATCTCTGGTTTATATTTGTACAATGCTGCTTTAGACGGTGACCAATCTCTGGTTTATATTTGCATATTGCTGCTTTAGACGGTGGCCAATGTCTGGTTTATATTTGCAAATGGCTCCTTTAGACGGTGGCCAAATTTGGTTTATATTTGCATATGGCTCCTTTAGACGGTGGCCAATATCTGGTTTATATTTGTATATGGCTCCATTAGACGGTGGCCAATGTCTGGTTTATATTTGTATATGGCTCCTTTAGACGGTGGCCAATGTCTGGTTTATATTTGCATATGGCTCCTTCAGACGGTGGCTAATCTCTGGTTTATATTTGCATATGGCTCCTTTAGACGGTGGCCAATCTGGTTTATATTTGTACATGGCTGCTTTAGACGGTGACCAATCCCTGGTTTATATTTGCATATGGCTCCTTTTGACGGTGGCCAATCTCTGGTTTATATTTACATGTGGCTCCTTTAGACGGTGACCAATCTCTGGTTTATATTTGCATATTGCTCCTTTATAAGGTGGCCAATATCTGTTTATATTTGTATATGGCTCCTTTAGACGGTGGCCAATCGCTGGTTTATATTTGTACATGTCTCTTTTAGACGGTGGCCAATATCTGTTTATATTTGTATATGGCTCCTTTAGAGGGTGGCCAATCTCTGGTTCAAATTTGTACATGTCTCCTGTAGACGGTGGCCAATCTCTTGTTTATATTTGCATATGGCTCCTTTAGACGGTGGCCAATCTCTGGTTTATATTTGCATATGGCTTCTTTAGACGGTGGTCAATCTCTGGTTTATATTTGTATATGGCTTCTTTAGACGGTGGCAAATCTCTCGTTTATATTTGCATATGTCTTCTTTATACGGTGGTCAATCTCTGGTGTCAATATATCTGCATATGGCTCCTTTAAAGTAAGTCGGTAATCCCATTGTCTGTGTATCAGTGAATGGGCTATCCCATTGTCTATGTATCAGTGAATGGGTTATCCCATTGTCTGTGTATCAGTGAATTTGTTATCCCATTGTATATATATCAGTAAATAATAGGTTATCCCATTGTATGTGTGTCAGTGAATGGGTTATCCCATTGTCTAATTATCAGTGAATAGGTTATCCCATTGTCTTTGTATCAGTGAATTGGTTATTCTATTGTCTGTGTATTAGTGAATGGGTTATTTCATTGTCTGTGGATCAGTGAATGGGTTATCCCATTGTCTGTGTATCAGTAAAAGGTCTATCGCATTGTCTTTGTATCAGTGAATAGCTTAACACATCGTCTGTGTATCAGTGAATGGGTTATCCCATTGTTTGGTTTTCGATGAATGTGCTATCGCAGTGTATATGTATATGTATGTGATTAGGTTATCGCATTGTCTGTGTATCATTAAGTGGGTAATCCCATTGTCTGTGTATCAGTGAATGTGCTATCCCTTTGTTTATGTACCAGTGGACTTGTTATCCCATTGTCTATGCATCAGTAAATATGTTATCCCATTGTCTGTGTAGCAGTGAATGGGTTATCCCATTGTATGTATCAGTAAATAGGTTATCCCATTGTCTGTGTATCAGTGAATGGCTTATCCCATTGTCTATGTATCAGATATGTTATCCCATTGGCTGTGTATCAGTGAATGGATTATCACATTGTCTGTGTATTAGCAAGTGGGTTATCTCATTGTCTGTATATCAGTGAATGTGTTATCCCATTGTCTATGTATCGGTGAATGGGTTATCACATTGTCTGTGTATTAGCAAGTGGGTTATCCCATTGTCTCTATATCAGTGAATGAGTTATCCCATTGAACAGATTGTTTTGAACCGGATTTAATGCGGGTGTACTGATACCGTAAATATGAGGTATTAATGCTAGTTTACATTTGACTTTTTAGATCACCTGAGCCGAAGGCTCAAGGTGATCTATTGGGATCACTCTTCGTTCGTCGTCCGTCGTCGTTTTGCTTCAAACGACTTCTCCTCAAAAACCTCTTGATCAGTTTTGACCAAACTTCAAAAAACAGAATGTTTCCTAGATGATTGCGTTTTACATTTTTTTAAATTAGGTCAGCGCGACATCCAAGATGCCAAATCATGTCAAATCAACCCAATAGCCTATACATTATTAGATTAGATTAGATTGAGCATATTTTATGAATTTGAATGTACACTTTACAGTGGGTGGAAACTCACGCAATATTATATTATCACAATTGAAAGGTAATGTGTGTGAATAATTTGAAGAGTTCTGTCATATGAATGAAGAACATTACGCAGTCGATGGTTTATATGTTAATGACAATGTATAATAATTCACAATTCGTATAGATTGATGTTTTGTAAAGGAAAAACTTTGTTACAGATTATTTTATTACATAGTTAATAATACCTTATAACAAAGTACGATTGTACATCTCTACTACGGAGCCCCGCAAGGGACATGTAGAAAAATAATTTAAAACGTTCGCATGCTCTACTATAGCGTTCGCTGGCTGTAGTGCAGCGTTCGAACGCTGTAGTAGAGCCTTCGCACGCTCTAATAGAGCGTTCTCACGCTGTAGCTGCAGAGTTCGCGCGCTGTAGCTAGAGCGTTCGCACGCTATGGTAGAGCGTTCGCACGCTGTAGCTAGAGCGTTCTCACGCTGTAGTAAAGCGTTCGCACGCTGTAGCTAGAGCATTCGCACGATCAAGTAAATACAGTGGTTGAACGCCCTTGTATGAGGGCCATAGCTGACTATATGTTGTAAGATAAATATATACGTTGAAAATGTTGTCCCAAAATATATTCGCTTTCTGAAATTATATTGTCTCTCTGAATATATATTGAAAATATAAATAGGTATATAAGTTTGAAAAATATATATTCTCTCTGCAGCTAGAGCGTCTCACGCTCAAGTAAATAAAGCGGTTGAACGCCCTTGCCTTAGTTATGTTTATGAGGCGCCATACGTGACTATATGTTGTAAGATAAATATCTACGTTGTGTGTATATTGAATACAAAAGTATATAAGATACAGACAAATATATATGCTACCCCGAAAAACATAAATATATTGTCCCGAAAATATATATTGTAGACGCAAATATTCGCTTTCTAAAAATATATTGGCTCTCTAAATAGATATTGAAGATATAGGGTGCGTTCAGGGTTTTCCCATCGGTTACCGAAAGCACTCTCGGTAACCATCGGTCACCGTTGTTAGCCGTTGGTTCGCCGATAGGTATAACGTTGGTAACCAATCTTCCCGCAACTCTACTTCTGAGATAATATCGGTGGCCTCGTTGTTACCAAATGTTATCATCTGTGGCAATTGGTAACCGAAGTTAACCGACGTGGTTGCCAATTGGATAACCCTGAACAGAACGCATCCATAAATATGTATAAAATTAGAAGAAATATATTGCAGACACAAATAGTGATGCCATATCGATAAATAAATATTTGTTTTGAAAATATATACGTTAGCCCAAAGTTTTTCGCGTGAAGAAAAACTACTTCTCGGACGTATTTTTTACAAAATAAATATTTTGTTTTGGAAATATATACGTTAGCCCAAAGCAATCCGTGTAAAGGAAAACACTACGTTCTCTTAGACTGCTCAACAGTCGTCAGTTAAACTCTACTACACGTGATCAAATATAAGACATTAATTGGTCAAATATTATCGGATGAGTCATGTCATAAGATTTTTTTGAAATTGTTTGCATCTATTAATAGATTTTGTATGCAGATTGTGTATGTATATACTTTTACTGAGAATGAATCTGTGATTGAATAGCAATCACTAAGTTTGCTTTACTGTTAATCAATTATAAACGAAAACAGAATGGAACTGTATTTAACTGTATGACTGATAATGGATACAAAGATGTTTACTGGTGCGAAAGCTTTACTACAGCGTTCGAACGCTCTAGCTACAGCGTACGAATGCTCTACTAAGCGTTTGAACGCTCAACTGGAGCGTGCGAACGCTCTACTACATCGTACGAACGCTCTAGCTACAGCGCGCGAACGCTCTAACTACAGCGTGCAAACGCTCAAGCTATAGCGTGCGAACGCTCTACTAGAGCATGCGAACGCTCTACTACATCGTACGAATGCCCTAGCTACAGCGTGCGAACGCTCTAACTACAGCGCGCGAACGCTCTAACTACAGCGTGCAAACGCTCGAGCTATAGCGTGCGAACGAAAAAATCTACATGTCCGCTGTGGGGCTCCGTAGTATTATACTTCAATTTTTGCATGTGTCTCTAGTTATCAGGCTTCCTCGGATAATTATATGCAATTCCATGAAAATTGGTTAGTACTTAATTTCATTAATCTTTCATAACAATGCCTTAATATTTATATTATAATATTATTCAAAGCATCATAGAAAGGTTGTAAATTACCAGTTTGCATATATAATGTAACAAATACTGACTAAACTAAATGCATAAACAAGTGTCAGTGGACGGGGTAAATTGACATATAATCTGAAACAAAATCGAGATTTAAACAGAATATTCAGCGCTAAACAGAGCTTACTTACTCGTTATATAACTAAATGAATTGCAAACGTAATTGCATCTTTAAAATGTGCCTCAATAATTATTCACACAGGCATGACATGCAAAAATGAACACGAACAACTTGTATGAAAGCGCTACAATGATAACCTAATAATGTTCGTTTCTTTTATATATAAGCTACTTGTTCCAGATTGCTATCATGGAAAAATGTAATCTATATACATTGTTCTTTTCAAAACGTCGAATTTGTCCCTTGAGTTGGTAACAATGTGGGTCCTGACTCAAGGCCTGCTAGACTTTTCAGCTCGGTATAAGTAGCGGTGTATTCAACTTGAATAAATGTTGATTGGAGAAAAAGCTTGTCTGAAAGTATGTGTCTTCAACTGAATAGACTTTCTCCACCCTAATATACAAGCCATGTTAATTATTTAAGTTGTTTTCTTTTCGTAAAATGTATTTTCACAGCCTATAAAATATATCATCATCGATACAATCGATACAACACGGCATAATAATAGTATGTGGAAGTTAATGTATATTGTATTACCTATAATGTTTGAAGAGTGCCTGTCGTTTGATTATGCCTTTTTATAGTTATAGCATGGTGACTGAAATTTCCTTTGTATTTGCACAAGTGCAAATATTTTATTTGAAAAGAAAACCTGTCAGAATAAATTAATGATGTTATTGAAAGTCAGAGTATGTCAGACAGGTGAAATAGAAATGCTGCAAAAAAAAAATAGTATGGTCTCATCTCGTTGGTTAATTTAAACACATCAGTTGACTACGCCCATCTCGATGTTCAAATCTACCAACTCGATGAGACCATGCTCTGTCTATTACAGATTTGCAGACGTTCACATTAAGTAACGTGTAAATCGGATCCTTAGCTTTTTTCAGCGTGAGGCGAATAAAAATCGGGACAATGCATACCCAAACTGCAGGTTGGCATGCCCAAACAATAGGTCAAGGTTCGTAACGGTGTGTAGATATTCACGAATGGCATGACCAAACAGTAGGTCAATGGTCGTTACAGTCCGTTGATGGCCGCGACTGGCATGTTCAAACAGTAGCTCAATGTTCGTTACGATGTGTTGATGGCAGCAACTGGCATGCCCAAACAATAGGTCAATGTTCGTTACGGTGTGTATATAGCGACGATTGGCACGCCCATGCAGTAGCTCGATGTTCGTTACGGTGTGTAGATAGCCACAAATGGCACGCCCAAGCAGTAGGTCGATGTTCGTTACGGCGTGTAGATAGCCACGAATGGCATGCCCAGACAGTAGGTCAATGTTCGTTACGGTGTGTAGAGGGCCCCGCGGCTGGCATGCCAAAACAGTAGGTCAATGTTCGTTACGGTGTGTAGAGGGCCGCGGCTGGCATGCCAAAACAGTAGGTCAATGTTCGTTACGGTGTGTAGAGGGCCGCGGCTGGCATGCCAAAACAGTAGGTCAATGTTCGTTACGGTGTGTAGATAGCGACGATTGGCACGCCCATGCAGTAGCTCGATGTTCGTTACGGTGTGTAGATAGCCACAAATGGCACGCCCAAGCAGTAGGTCGATGTTCGTTACGGCGTGTAGATAGCCACGAATTGCATGCCCAGACAGTAGGTCAATGTTCGTTACGGTGTGTAGAGGGCCCCGCGGCTGGCATGCCAAAACAGTTGGTCAATGTTCGTTACGGTGTGTAGAGGGCCGTGGCTGGCATGCCAAAACAGTAGGTCAATGTTCGTTACGGTGTGTAGAGGGCCGCGGCTGGCATGCCAAAACAGTAGGTCAATGTTATTTACGGTGTGTAAAGGGCCGCGACTGACATGCGCATACAGCAGGTCAATGTTATTTACGGTGTGTATGACCTACTTTCGCTACAAATTAATTGTTGGTCGTCGGTATTAGATCAACACTATCTGTAGAGTAAGTATTATCTTAGAAACTAACTGTTAAGTGTATGGAATTTTAGGGTATAATGGGACCTACTGTTTGTTAGGAAAATGGTAATTAATATGTACAAGTAGATATAAAAGTCGAACAGGAAATGTAGCATTCAAGGATCACAGTCAACCAAAAGCACGCACGCAAAACAAACAACAATTACAAGGAATAATAAAAGGCAATATATGACATCACAAACATAAAAGGGTTGACAATAGGGCTACCGCCTTGGAACGGTCAGTGGCGAACGTTTGTAATGAAAGCAATACGTTTGTTTTAGATAAGGTGATATGGTAAGGTTGTATATACTGTTGAAAATTGAATTTATTCTCCGTATGCATTGTTACTTAATATATTTACTATAGCGATAACATTATAACTGTTCTTTGTAATTACATTGTATTAGTAAAGACAGTAACTAATGGTGTAAGAATGTATGGCCCTACTCATTTGCATTCTATGTAAAAAAAAAATGAAATAAAATATATTTCAATCAAATGAAACTTGACGTTGCAAATTTTATGAAGAAAGTCTCCTGAATATTTAATTGACCACAATAAATTAATGTCAGAGTTTTGATTAAACTAATTAAAGTATGTCCAAACATTAGGTCAATGTTAGACATGTTAACTTATCTTTTTGTAAGTAACGTGTAGTGGTTGATATTATGTCACTGGGGGTAAACCCAGTATCAACGCAAATGGATTATCGACGAAAACAAGTCACGGTTGCGCGACGAAGTCAATACTGCCTGTATTATGTAGCTATTCGGCATAACAATGTAAATCTGTCACGGTGTCCTAACCATTGCAATTATAATGTCAATGATTTGCCCTTACAGTGTCACGGATTTTCTATGACAATTACAGGGTTGATTAATGGAGGGAATCGTAGATACCAGTAGGTTTGAGGGTATGATGGGGGTTTCTTTTGAAGAAGGATCTTCCATATGCATAAAGGAAGTAGATGTTAGTACATATATTGAAGATGAAAGTGATGAGTCCACCTTAAATGTGCACATGGCAATGGAGTTTAGACAAGCTTAGTTGCTGTTTTTACATAAGAAAATGCATTTGTTTAATCAGTAATATTAATTATAACAATAGTATTAGGCCAATTGTGTTTTTTTTTGCCTATTACTAACTGTTGATTATATTTCATCAGTTCTATATTCAAACCCATGGTAAAATAACGAAGAAAAGTTGAACAATCACTTGTTCTTTGTTTCTGTGTGTGTTTGTGGTTGACTGTCGTCCATAAATGCTGCTTTTCCTGTTCGATTGTTATATCTATATTGTATTTAAATATATGCAAGTATATTTAAAGTCGAAATGATACTGGATTAATAAATCGAAAGGCTAATTTTAATGCTCAACCCGGGGCTAGCGGGCATAAACGGTAGCAAGCATCTTTCACTCTCGTTCATGAACAGTCATTTTTTGTAATGATCGTGTTCGGCGATTTCCAAATGTCTCATTTTATGCTCTTTCACTCTTTAAAGTGTACACTAGTGAATACCAATTTGTCCAAACCTGATCTTCTTTTCAAATATAAAAGTAATTTAAGAACTCTTCTTCAACAAGGACTATCACAGCCTGACTTCTATGGTGACGTGATTTACAATCTTCGTCAAATCCTTGGTCATGATCACTTTCATACTATCATTGTTAAAATTGGTAAAAGGTTTATCAAAATAGTTAATGACCATATCGTTTTACAACGAATTGCATGCTTCGTGGGGGACCCATTTACAGCTGATGGTTTCTACATAAAGCCCAAAAGGACGGTGACGTTTGATGTTTGTCTGCAATTTTGTCTTCTCGTACCCTAAATGGTTTGTTTTCTTGTTGCTCTGGCTTCTGCCAAGTCATTGAGTAAAAGGCCATATAAGACATCACAAACACAAAAGGGTTGACAATATGGCTACCGCCTTGGAACGGTCAGTGGCAAAACAGGCCGCTGTTGTTTTAAACCTTTGGTTTCTAGGGTGCTTTTATTCATCTTTAAAGTTGTTGTTATTTTGTTTCTGTGTGTGTTTGTGGTTGACTGTCGATTTTTATATCTACTTTGTAATATATTGGTTAGACTACAATATCATACAGATGGAATATTTTAAAAAAAAACATAATATGATGGGTATGATGGATATTAAGATTTAGTAGGGTAAAAATAGTCTTTGACACTAGCCTACACAAGCCGTATGAATTGATGTATGGAAAGCCGTACTGACTTTTTTTAATAACATCATTTGGTGATATCACCTATTAGAATAGGTGATATCAACAAATGTTGTTTACAAAGGCAATACGACACCCCGTAATGATGGTTGTGTTCATAGTTTTAAATTGTTCTCCTACTGAACAGTAGGCAGCTAAATGTCCGCACGT
This sequence comes from Cyrtodaria siliqua, assembly GCA_037043455.1. Taxonomy (NCBI): domain Eukaryota; kingdom Metazoa; phylum Mollusca; class Bivalvia; order Adapedonta; family Hiatellidae; genus Cyrtodaria; species Cyrtodaria siliqua. The sequence continues at coordinate 220,475 of JAWPHD010002200.1, forward strand.
AGACTCATAAAGTTGGTATGAATTACACTATGTATCGTTTCCGTGTATGTTAAATGGAATAAAATGTTATGATTAATACCGTAATTTGATTTAACTGTCTATATTATGGTTTTTGCCTGTGTCGGATATATGAAGATTTAGTAGCGTCAAAATAGTAGTTGACACTAGTGTGTACTTAGACCAGCCTACACAAGCGGAATGAATTGATGTATGGAAAGCTATTGATATCACCTACTGGAATAGGCGATATCGACAAATGATGTTTAAAAAGGCAATACGTCACCCCATACTGATTAAGTTTTAAATTGTTCTCCTACTGAACAGTATGCAGGTAAGTGTACATACGTAGACTCATAAAGTTGGTATGCATCACACTATGTATCGTTTCCGTATATGTTAGATCGAATAGTTGTATGATTAGTCCCGTAATTTTATTCAACTGTCTGTATTGTTGCTTTTTCCTTGTCCTTGTGTCTTTCAATACAATGTCTAACCACTTATGTACATGATGAAAACCACAGAGAATAATGTTTGCACCTGCTAGTTAGTCTGGGAAAAGAGAAAATCGTTGAGTAACCGGTACATTAAAAATGAAGTCGTCGAGACGCCGTGACACTTTCAGGGAAAAACCGTGACACACATTTTTTTTAAACAGTTATTATTTTACCCTATGACAAGTGATATGAACTAAACATTTCTTTATTATTGTTTGCGTACATGTTTTAATAGAGCACAATGTATCAACGTGCTATACGTTTTGAACTGTTTAAAGAATTCTTTCATTTTACAAATTGTAAAAATGCTGCTTATAGAGAAACTATGCAAAATACTCCTTTAAAACATACTTATTTAACTTGTATATTAGCGTTTAATGACATATTTCGCACTGAAAACGAGCTAAAATTCAAAATCTTCGTTGGGACTCGTTGACTATTCGTGGCGTGATGGCGTGACTAGTTTTCGTGGAGAATGTGAACAATGTGACCACAAACGTTATGGCCTATAATCAGTGTTACACATTATCAGGAAGAAGCGATAGGAAGAAATGTAAAGATTTGGATGAAGCTTTAAACTAATAAAAAAAGGATAGAAAGGACGAATGATAGAATACAAATAAGGTTGGAGTAGAAAGAACAGTTCAGAGATGCGATATGAAGTAAGGAACTAAAATAAGCACAAATAGAAAGAGGAAAACATACGTGATAAGTAAGGAAGAATAGAAGGAAGAAAACAGACATGATAAGAAAACAGAATTATAAGTAATGAAGAATGGAAGGAAGAAAAAAGAGGTCAGAGTAATGAAGAATTCTCGTAAGTTAGAATACCGTGATCATAGTATTGAAAAATACAAGAGAAAATACGCAGATAATAAGGAAATATGATTAGAAAGGAAGATGCTAGTAAGGAATGAGAAAGTGAGAGATTATAAAGAGTAATGTGGGATATAGAAAAGAGGCTTGGTCCTCCACGACCGGTGACCAAGCATTGAGGAGAATGACCATATCCGTATGGGATCGGTCGTTCAACAGGTCGATCAACCATTTGGTAATCTACCTAATGTTTATTCTTTACGAATATGATTTCTGTATTATGGGTATACAGACGCATATGTACATCTGGCATAAAACATTCATCATGTAACAAAAATTAGCATAACTTAATAAGTAAACAATTTTCTTCTGAGAATGCAAACGAAAGCTTTATCTTTTGTCGGTTTAAACAGATTGCTTGCAAATAACAACTGTTCGCAATAGAGTCATTATGAGTTATATGAGTTAAAACCCTTACATTTCTTGTTGGTAAAACGTTTCATTTACGTTTGTATAGTTACTTCCGGTTGAGAAATCCCGTTCTCACATACATCGATCATGTGATGGCGCATCTGAGTGAGGAAGCATGTGAGAATCATAGTCCGACATTATTGTAAAATATATGTTACCGCTTACAGTATGGTCATTCGTACAATTCCATGATCAGCTTGCGTCAGTTCCTCATTTCTTAAAGGGACACATGGCAATCGTGATTTTTTAAAAACTATGCGTCCTGTTAGTTTTTCAACATAACTTGCATTTGTTCAATCATTAATACTTATTAGAATAATAATATAAAGCACTTTGTTTTTTCTTCATATTATTAACTGTTGATTATATTGCACTAACAATATATTAAACTTTTGAAGAAAAAACTCAAAAATGTATTTAATTACATGCAAACAGGTTTAAAATTTAAATAGCACTGGATTAATACATCAGGGTGATTATTTTAATTTCAAGATTGCCTTGTGTCCGTTTAAGAAGTGATTTATATGTCTGTGCATTAGCTTCATATGTATATTCAGTAAAACAAAGTTAATATTTTAGATCAAATAGGTAGGTAGTTAGGTAGGTAGGTGGGTAGATAGGTAGACAGGTATGGGCAGGCTGGCAGGCAGGCAGGCAGGTAGGTAGGTAGATGGGTAGGTAGGTAGGTAGGTAGGCTAGCTTAAGAAATTGTATTATCAATTATATGATAAGTACCATGTTGAGGTTTGGCTGTCAAACCAATTAATTACAGAATCGTTTTGCATTTCCAACAGTGCATGTCTGTGACACGTAGCACGGACTGAAAAATAACATTAATAGCTCATCACTATAAATCGTCCCTAATTCATTATAAAGGATACATTCTTTCACTTAAAGTCCTTCCCTGTTTTCAGAATCAATATCAATATCCTGAAGTTTTCAAATTGTAATTACATGCATATTAACCAATTCGTGCTTTGGCAGTTTTAGAAATTGATTTTCTCAGAATAATGCAGTGCTGTGTCTTTAAAATGTTAATTAAGCGATACACGGTGTAATCCATCACACGGCTTTTCTTTTTAAAGGAAGCTATAAACACACTGGAGATGATCACATGGTATTGATGCCTTCTGACAGCATCAGGGTTAACAACTACTTTAAAATAAATAGCATGCGATTTTGTTATTAATTCAGATTAAAAAATAAACTTCAGTGAATTTTAATGCGAGACAAATGTAACGCCTTAGCACACTTAATCGGGTAATGAAAGAAAAACAACATCTTAAATATTAAAGCATAATAAACCGTTGTGTAATTCTAAGAAGGAGGTGATACCAGGATATGATTGTACCATATATCGTGTTATTCTTCTGGCATCATGTTTCACCACCCATACAAAATCGTATGGTCTCTTTGCAACTTGCTGACTATTTAGTGTTACCCAATTTCCTACTTCAAGAGGTCAATGACAAGAATCAGATTATATGACTCTAGATAATTTTTTTGTCATCTTCAAGCAAGTCTCTTCTAAACGATATTGTATCCTTTTCCGTTTCAGACGTCCACCAATTCGAAGACTCTATTAATAGTTAATGTCTATTTAAATGTGACCGCCAAAACAAAAGTTAACTATAGACGTATGTATTAAAGGGAAAGAGGTTGAAAAAAGGTTGTACGTGTGTTTGCATCAGAAACTTGCACCAAGCTTGTTTAGCAGTACCAGGTAACATATACTGTCTTTTATTACATACCTTACTATAAATAGTAACACATTTAAAAAACAATGATTATAAGTTCTTTTTCAAAATAAAGGATTATGGAAATTGGCACACTGTCAGTAGCAATAGACTGCCCGCACACGAAGACGTCAACGTCATCAATCAATACAAAGACGTCATACTGTTAATGGAACGTTATGGCTAATAAGGAGCGGACGTTGAAATCTCAACTGAAATGTTCACGTTCAGTAAATAAACGTTGAAACTTTGAAATATATCAATAAAGTGAAAGACAAGGAAGAAAACTAATTTAATGTAATTTATTAATTAAATGTAATGCTTTTATTTGACAAATAATTGTTTGCATGTAATGCTACATATATGTTTAAATTGTATCTATTTGTAATCATGTCGATGTATTTTTAAAAGCAATAAAAAGACAAATATACGGCCGTAGTGCGCCTTTTGTCGATAATGGCACACCTAATGCATAGCCCTCGGGCTTACGGCACTAGGTGTGCCATTATCGACAAAAGGCACACCACGGCCATATATCAACCTCTAAAATAATCATCAGCTCAGTAGCCGTTTAAAATCCAAAAACAACAACTTGTTATACATTCCGTTAAATCCTTATTAATACATTAATAGTAGCGAATTTAATAATGCTTTGTTTCAAATTCTCGATCAGACTCAGTAAACTAGTCCGTTAATTTTCTCTCGTGTTTGTTTTCTTTGCTTCAAAGTGTTCCCCTAGAAGTTACTATGCTTGATAATTCCAAATTTCAGAGTTCAAGTAAGTAACCACTTCTGATTCGTAGTCGGGTGAATTTTTACTATAATACATATTACTTTATGCGTAGCGCATCGTCTTCTTCGACGGTTGATAGAACTCGCAATAATACATATTCATACATTATTCGTATCGCGTAACCTTATTTAGACAAATGACAAGACGATTGGAGATCAGGCCAATGTTAGCCTCCGTCGTCGCAAGTGAACACTAATTTCGTCTGCAAATTAAGTAAGATGTGAAGACGTGTCTTGCTTTCTTATCAGGATATTCACTCGTCTTTAATACCAGTGTCTAGACAGCTAGATGTACTCCCCACTGGGAACTTGGTTATATTATAGCTGTTTCTGGAAAATATCAACTATATATTTCAGGCTTAACAATAAATTAGAGAATTTTAGAATTGACTTTCGTGATATGTTACACTGATAACATTGTTATACTTGTAAATAGAGTAATATGAGGCGTTATTAAAATGAAATGTTAGATTACACAACTGCAGTAGTAATGTTAGATAACCCAACTGCAATAGTAATATTCGATTACACAACTGCAATAGTAATGTTAGATTACACAACTGCGATAGTAATGTTCGATTACACAACCGAAATAGTAATGTTATATTACACAATTGCACTAGTAATGTTAGATTACACAACTGCAATAGTAATCTTCGATTACACAAACGAAATAGTAATGTTAGATTACACAACTGCAATTATTATTATAGTAATGTTAAATTACACAACCGCAATAGTAATGTGCGATTACACAGCCGAAATAGAAATGTTAGATTACACAACTGCGATAGTAATGTTCGATTACACAACAGAAATAGTAATGTTATATTACACAACTGCAATAGTAATGTTCGATTACACAACCGAAATAGTAATGTTAGATTACACAACTGCAATAGTAATGTTAGATTACAAAACTGCAATAGTAATGTCAGATTACACAACTGCAATATTAATATTAGGTTACACAACTACAATAGTAATGTTACATTACACAACTGCAATAGTAATTTTAGATTACACAACTGCAATAGTAATGTTACCTTACACATCTGCAATATTAATGTTAGATTACACATCTGCAATAGTAATGTTAGTTTACACAACTGCACTAGTAATGTTAGATTACACAACTGCAATAGTAATGTTAGATTACACCACTGAGGTAGTAATGTTAGATTACACGACTGCAACAGTAATGTTACCTTACACAACTGCAATAGTAATGTTAGATAACACAACTGCAATAGTCATGTTAGGTTACACAACTGCAATAATTATGTTAGATTACACAACAACTGCAATAGTAATGTTAGATTACACAACTGCAGTAGTAATGTTAGATTACACAACTAATGTTAGATTAAACAACTGCAGTAGTAATGTTAGGTTACACTACTACAATAGTAATATTAGATTACACAACTGCAATAGTAATGTTAGCTTACACATCTGTAATATTAATATTAGATAACACTACTGCAATAGTAATGTTAGGGTTACACAAATGCAGTAGAAATGTTAGATTACACAACTGCAATAGTAATGTTAGATTACACAACTGCAATAGTAATATTCGATTACACAACTGCAATAGTAAGGTTAGATTACACAACTGCAATAGTAATATTAGATTACACAACTGCAATAATAATGTTAGCTTACACAGCTGCAATAGTAATGTTAGTTAACACAACTGCAATAATAATGTTAGATTACAGTAGGAATGAAAGTCGAACAGAAAAATTAATGTAGCATACAGAACAAACAACCATTACGTGGTCAGAGTATTAACTGTCATACTCCATCCAACCCCTTCTCAAAGAAGCGAAAACGGGGTTGGTTGTGGTATGAAATAAAACCTTAATTTCGGATTAAAATGTTTGCATATTGTAAAATTAAAACATTTAATAGGTATATAATTTTAAACAGGTTATCGCAATTGTTCAGTAAATAAATGATTTTAAACGTGCTTCGTGATGAACCGGCCTTGTCAAAAGGTAGTTTGATTGATTCGAAACGGAAAGATTGATGGATGGAAACGCCGCCATAAGGCACATACTCTTACGTTAACAAGTACCAGAGTTATCCATGTAAAATAATGATCTAACATTGCTTATAAAAATACTCAATGCTGATTGGCTATTGAGGAGCTTTTAAAAACCTATATAAACCTCTGACGTCACGTCCTTCAACCGTTAGAAAGTCATTTTAAAATATTTTCAACGTCGACAAACATCCAAAACAACGAATACGTTATTTTAGGGCAACGTTACGTTCAAACAACAAATTAAACTTGTTAGAAACACGATAAAGCTGTAAATTTCCTTCGTTTGGTGCTTTGAGATGGACGTACAATGTAAGTTGTGAGAATGTGTTTGTATTATTTCAATCTCTCGTAAATGTGTGTATAAAATACATACGAATCCATGTCAATTAAAAAATATATATATTTCCAGCGGGTTTGTATTGTGCGATATCAAAAGCTTGTGTTTGGGACTTGAAACACATCGAAACCGCGGGCCTACAGGTGTCAGACCGGTGAAAATCAGCCCATTGAACACAATGCAAACTAAGCTATATTTGGAGATCAGTCACAACATTCGTTTGCTTAAATACACTTTAATTCTGTGAATTAAACACAATTGGCTCGCAAACGGTCCCATATCTGGAATAAAACACCGATTCAGATTTTCAACATTTCACGTCATTCATTCACACATATGCGTATTTTGAAATCTGTCAAAACCACATCTCTACCTAACCTCTGTGTTCATACTCTCTAAAGAAATAATCCTGACAAACACAGTAAAATACTTACCAATCGTGACAACAGACATAAAACTTTAACATCAGGTTAAATTTAACAATGCAATAAAAACTAATCTTGAGGGGGAAAAAACATGCAAACTAGAAACTTTGGATTTGTTCAAGGAACTATTTTAGCACCCTACGACCCGAAAGTATTTCCTGACTGGTCTGACACCCATCTTGGTATCGATTGTCTTCAAGTCCCGCCCACCAGGTTTTGATCTGGGACAATATAAACCCGCTGGAAAAAAAATATTTCTTAGATTTAACAACTACTCGAAAGTAAGATCAGGGAGATCCTGGATTTTACTATATCCTCTCCCTATTTGTGATGAGACCAGCAATGTGTCTATACCAGTTTTAAGTTAAAAAAACGATGTCAAAATGTCAATGAACGCAATAAAGTGTTCACAAATTGATTATTTTCGTAACATGATCATTGATGTAATTTGTTATTTGAAGACTAAAATGGCACATGCCAAGTAATGAGACATTAAACAACAACACAAAGAGTTCAATAATAAAATATAAAATAGACATAACATACAAACACGCTCAGACGTCGGAGTAGTGTAACAGGGGATGGATTATCCCATTGTGTAACAGTGAATAGGTTATCCCTTTGTCTGTGTATCGGTAAATGGGTTATCACATTGTTTGTGAATCAGTTAATAGTTTATCGCTTTATGTCACAGTGAATGGGTTATCAAATTGTCTGTGCTTCAGTGAATGGGTTATCACATTGTCTGTGTATCAGTGAGAGGGTAATCACATTTTCTACGTATCAGTGAATGAGTTATCACATTGTCTGTGTATCAGTGAGTGGGTAATCCCATTGTATGTGTATCAGTGAATGGGTTATCCCATTGTCTGTGTATCAGTAAATTTATTATCCCATTGTATGTGTATCAGTGAATGGGTTATCCCATTGTCTATGTATCGGTGAATGGGTTATCCCATTGTCTGTGTAAATGGGAATGGGTTATCCCATTGCCTGTGTATATCCCATTGCCTGTTTATCAGTCAATGGGTTATCCTATTTTCTGTAAATCAGTGAATGGGTTATCCGATTGCCTGTGTATCAGTGAATGGGCTATTCCATTGCTTCTATATCAGTGAATAGGTTATCCCATTGTCTATGTATCAGTGAATGGGTTATCCCAATGTCTGTGTATTAGTGAATAGATTATCCCATTGCTTGCGTATCAGTGTATGGGTTATCCCATTGTCTGTGTATCAGTGAATGGGTTATCCCATTGTCTGTGTATTAGTGAATGGGTTATCCCACTGCCTGTGTATCAGTGAATGGGTTATCCCATTGCCTGTGTATCAGTGAATGGGTTATCCCATTGTCTGTGTATCAGTGAATTTGTTATCGCATTGTCTGTGTATCAGTGAATAGGTTATTCCATTGTCTGTATATCAGTGAATGGGTTATCCCATTGCACAGGTTGTTTTGAATCGGGTTTAATGCGGTACCGTAAACATGATGGTGTAAGGCTATTGTACACTTCACTGTTTTACTACTCGAATCTCCATTTCAAAAATATATATTTAGTGCACCTAATGATCTCTTAGAGAAAACGACCATCTCGATTCTTGCATGCTGTGTGTAAGATTTTGCATTGCAAAAGTAAACCGGAGTTTTCAAGTGGTCTATACAATGGCGACAGATAATAGGCATTATCATCATAAAGAAAAAACTAGTCATGTTAGTACGTGTAATCAGCTTCCAATATTCATTGAGACAGTGTCCAGATATAGTCTTTTAACCCATGTGCTATAAAAACTAATCATTTCTGTCTACGCACCATCTTTTAAAACCTACAATAGATCGCTGTATTCGGGGTTTATTATGATACATTGCTGATGTGGTCTTCATCAATTGAGAAATATTATCTAAAATTGCTAAACGACTTAACAGTTATGCGAAGTTATGGCGCATAAGTAAGATATATGGTACACTTGTGAAGAATAACATATACCACAGTATGCAACATAATCCTCAAAGGACCGGAAATGTAGATGGATATATATGTTAGGAGAGAAAGATAATTGCTTTATCTGCCCATATATCTTGTTGATAGTTGTAAATATGCCAGACATGACGTTTAATATAAAAAAGATGAATCCGCGGTATATTGTTATAGACACGACATTTTGACAATAGATGTAACCTTTAAAAAAAATCGCATGCGCAAAAACACCAACTCTACTACAAAAATATATTTATTAACCATACCAGTGTGTTATTTGTTTATATGTAATCAAGATGAACGTGAAGTTGGCAGTAGCAGTAGCAGTAATCAAGATGAACGTGAAGTTGGCAGTAGCAGTAGCAGTAATCAAGATAAACGTGAAGTTGGCAGTAGCAGTAATCAAGCTGAACGTGAAGATGGCAGAAGCAGTTGGCAGTAGCAGTAACAGTAATCAAGATGAACGTGAAGTTGGCAGAAGCAGTAGCAGTGATCAAGATGAACGTGAATTTGGCAGTAGCAGTAGCAGTGATCAAGATGAACGTGAAGTTGGCAGTAGCAGTAGCAGTGATCCAGATGAACGTGAAGTTGGCAGTAGCAGTAGCAGTGATCAAGATGAACGTGAAGTTGGCAGTAGCAGTAGCAGTAATCAAGATGAACGTGAAGTTGGAGCGTGAAGTTGGCAGTAGCAGTAGCAGTAATCAAGATGAACGTGAAGTTGGCAGTAGCAGTAGCAGTAATCAAGATGAACGTGAAGTTGGCAGTAGCAGTAGCAGTAAACAAGATGAACGTGAAGTTGGCAGTAGCAGTAGCAGTAATCAAGATGAACGTGAAGTTGGCAGTAGCAGTAGCAGTAATCGAGCTGAACGTGAAGTGGGCAGTAGCAGTAGCAGTAATCAAGATGAACGTGAAGTTGGCAGTAGCGGTAGCAGTAATCAAGATGAACGTGAAGTTTGCAGTAGCAGTACTGCTACTGCTAACTACTGCCATCTCAATAGGTATACTCATCGGAGGTATGTTTTCTTTGCGCAGTATGTTGCTTCTACTTTCCCACCATCATGTTTAACAGAGAAACCTTCGTAACCAGCATGTTTGTTACAGTAGTAGCAGCAGTAGCAGTAGCTACTGCCACCATGGTTTATATGTTTTGTTCTCTATCGTTACAGCTGTAACTTTTCAGCTACTACTAGCAGTAGGACTAACAGTAGGAGCAGTAGCAGCAGTGGCAATAGCTACTACTAGTATTAGCAGCATAGTAGCAGTTAGTTTTTCGTTTTAACCTTCATGTTTTATACACAACACTCAGCAGTAGTAGCAGTAACAGCAGTAGCAGCAGCAAACCAAGGCACAGACGTCCAGAAAGTGTCTGCGGGCTGGGCGCACGTACGGCGAAGATATAGCAGTAGCAGCAGTAGTAGCAGTATTAACTTCTAGCAGTATTAAATGCTAGCAGAAGTATCCTCATGTATCTTAATATCCTCATGTATCCTATTCTCGAGGTACCTATAATCTCGAGGTAAATTTTATTTCGCGTTCTTTTCCGATACTATGAAGCGCATTGACAGACGATCAGCCGGTGTTTACAATCAATAGGTTGATTAGCTATTTGGCAAGCTAAAAAAGAAATAAAATTCAGAATAAAGCTAAGTTATTATTGATGCAAGTCATACATACCCATTTTTTAAATTGTTTACTAAGTCTATAAGTCAACCTCTTTTTAAAATGTTACAAATCGTTCTTAATCGTCCTACTTGCAGACAGTCTGTGTCAACTGAAAGTGTATCATGTTACTAAAACTAGAACAGTCAGTGCTTGCCGAAGAGCTCTTTGAGAAAAAATCTATGGAAGTCAATTTGGGTCATATCAGTTACCTGAAATTAGTTAAAATATCAAATTAAAACGAATATATATTGTTTAAAAACATCACTGAATGTAAACAAATAAACCATGGAATCTAGATTAGGTCTTAATTTTCTCGTATACCATCATATAATTTAATGGTTTGTAGGCGGAAGAACTTTTTTTTACCTGGTAGTTTGCATCGACAATCGCATCTTACCATCGACCATCGCACCTTACCATCGACCTTCACATCTTACCATCGATCATCGCATCTTACCATCGCATCTTACCATCGACCATCGACTTATGACACATATGCTACGGTCATTCTTGCTTTCGAACTTGACCAAGTTTTCCGTTCCCGAATATTGCAAACAAGTGTTTGTGGGGCGAGTGAGGAGTGCATACATTGGAGGAACACATGAAACATAAGTATATAAAGGAAAGCGGACACATTTCACAATCAACTTTTAAAATGACACTAATTGATTACAATATGCAGGCCTCGCTTTTTGTGGTCAAGCATCCTTATATTTTACTAGTTGCCCGAGGGCCTAAAGAAACATTACGAGCATGGTGGGAGCAGTGGCGGTCTGGAATGTATCTAGTCAATCCAAATACCCTTATTGATCCAGGTTTTAACAAGGATGTCCGCAATTCGAAGTTGGTGAGTATTTTTTCGAGGATTTATATAGGAATAAAGCACATTCTGCTTCTTTGTATTTTACAATTGTTTTCCATCAAACTGTGATATTTGCATTGTATAATCAAAGTCTAATTGTTCATTTCTTAAAAGTGTTCAAATTGGGAACTGGGAACTATAAACCAGTTCGGCGTGAATTTGATTTGAAACAGGAAGCTGAAACCAGGAACCAAGTTTCAGCTCGCTGACATGGCTGATAAATGTATGTTTTAAATTCCTTAAAGTAGCTATCCCGCCAACAACAGCCATATTTTACAATGTACACAGTTTCTAAACCTATAGATGACGAGGTATATTATATTATATAATATATATATTATATTATATAATATATATATATATATATTCCATATTTTAAACGACTTTAACCAGTTAGGACGAACTCCCAAAAGAGAGCGTCGAATTAAGAGTTACCAACTCATAATTAACTTTACGCATATTTAATCACGAGTATTTTAAGAATCCATGAATAAACCTATAGTACTTTTAATCGGCACATATGCATTATTATATGACCTGAACACCTGGAAAGAGTTTTGATAAATCGTTTTGTAGTGTAGGTTGTCGTTATTTGGCGGGTTAGTTTCTTTAAGGTGATTAAAATAAACACTTGTAAATGTGCTTTTAAAATGTTTGTTCTCATCCTATTGTAACATGTTAATAAGTCATATAGACTTATTGTGGACTTTATGATGACATCTACCCAAATCTTTATAGGACGGTAGCGTTTGATGGTTGTCTTAAATCGTGTATGGTCCTACCCTTAACGGTTTGTTCTCTTGTTGCTCTGGCTTCTGCCAAGTCTTTGAGTACTTACTTTGCAGCTTTCTGGGCTGCTTTTTTATATATTATATATATGGAAGCACTTTATTTCAAAATCAGTAAGCCATAGGCCCATGTGATCATACAATATTATACATATACATTATAACAGACGTAGCAAGATCCGTACATATATGGTATTAACAAATATCAGATGCAAAAATAAACACAGTTATACTGTTTACTTCTTTTTTAGAGAACACAAACAGAAAACAAAAATAGAAACAAACACATGAACACGTCAGTGTTTCCATTTAAAATTTCACGGAGAAGGTGACTAAACATATATAAGTATATCAATGTTATGGTTGATGTATTATACTTCATCGTATCCATGTCATAAACATATAAGCACATACACATACGTTTCAAACACAATAACAAAAATGCTCTATTTGAATTTTCAAGCGTGACAAAACCACCACACACAAATATGCATGACTATGTGAAAATAAAATATTATAATATTAAAATAATACAAAACATTACAGTTGAGAAGGAGAAAATGAGACATGGAATTACAATTACATCAAATCAATTCATTAACGTTTTCCTCATTTCAAATGATTTAAAAATATACACACTTAAATTTTTAATTTCTTTTTCATTCTGGCTGTAAAAAAGTTCTTTTAATTTGAACATGCTCGGTCGATTCCAAAAATATTTTTTAATATATATTTTTCGGATGTCTTTAAACAGATCGCAATCTAAAATGAAATGAAACTCGTCTTAAAGTTTATTGCAAATTGAACATATTCTATCTGCTAATGGTATACTTCTAGGTCTATGCCACCTACCAGTCTCTATAGCAAGGCTATGGGACGAGACAATTAACCTGGTCATCGATATTCTAAATTTTGGTATGTTTATGCACTTAAGAAATAATTAAAAATCAAAACTAACAATTTCTTTAAAAATATTGCTCTTGATGAACTTTCTATACGTTCATGCCAAGACTGTATTTTATTATCATGAAGTCGTTGTTTAATTATACCTAAGAAAAGATTCCCATCTCCGACACTCTGGTTTAGCCACACGTAGTAAAAACCCATTGACGATAATAAATCGCGAACTAGGGTTACCCATGATACTTTGTTTTGGTAAATATCAGCATCTGCTTTTAGAACATTATAAATAACTTTGCAATACTTGTTTTCACTGCTGTTTAAAATCTTCAACCAATATTTAATAATTCTATCAAATCTGTTATTGATAAGACTAAACCTGCCCAGAATATACACAAAGTCATTTTGCGTTGTACGTTTTACTTTCAATATACGTTTGCAATAAAGTGTATATATTCTTTCAATATTGTTTGCACTCTGGAAACCCCACACTTCACAAGAATAATTTAAAATGGGCAATATAAGCTTATCAAATAGTTCAAGTCTATGAGATATAGAAATGTCTGTAAAGTTTAGAAGATACTTATTCAGTTTGAATATTGCTTTTTGTGCTTTACCCGCTAACGTTAATTGCGTTTCACTGAAAGAACGCCTTGGGTAAAAACAATTCCAAGGTGAGTAAGTGAATTCACAATTTCAATTTGTACACCATTGAAAAGAAAATTTAAATTACGTGGTAACAATCCAGCTTTTCTGAAAACAATTATTTTAGTTTTTTTAACATTCACTTTCAACTTCCATCTCTCGCAGTAATCACATAGAATATCAAGACCTTTTTGAAGACCTTCAGCGCTTTCTGCGAAAATAACAATATCATCAGCATATAGCAAGAGAAATAGTTTTGTCATGTATACCTCGATACCGTCAAATTCATTTAAAATTAAATATTCCTCAATATCCAGATATCATTTAAGAACATTGAGAAAAGAAAAGGATATAAACATTCTCCTTGACGCACTCCGAGCATGCATGAAAACTCGTTGCTTAACGTATTATTGTATTTGACTCGTGACTTAATACTATTATACATACTTTTAACTACATTGAAAATTTTACCTCTTACTCCCAATTGTATTAATTTATACCACATACTGTTTCTGTCTATATAATCAAAAGCTTTGCTAAAATCAATAAAACTACAATACATCTTCTTACCACTATGTATCATATGTGTAATAAGTCCATGAAGAACAAATATGTTGTCTGTTGTACTCATACCACTGCGAAAGCCTGCCTGTGCTTCAATATATACATTGTAATTTTCAGCCCAATAGCTTAAACGAGTATTTAATAGTCTCGCAAATAGTTTACCCAATATACTTAATAATGTAATTCCTCTATAGTTATCTGTGTCATTAATAGAACCAATCTTATGTAGTGGGACGATATATCCTTCTGACTAAGACTCAGGAAAAATACCTGTGTTCAATATAGTGTTAAATAATGTGTATACATACGGTAATAATTGATGAGCACCATGTACAAAGTATTCATTTAAAAGAAAATCTGGACCAGCACTTTTACCATTTTTTAGCTGTCTAATAGCTTTTAATATTTCCCCATTACTTATAACTACATCAAGTTCACTGAACATAACTTGGAACTCGCCATTTCAAAAACGTTCATTAAAATACAAAACATCTTCATCGGGTTGAAAAAAAGGATCAGCAGGATTATTGACAGATTTAAAATATTGTTCAAAAGCAGACAACGATATATTTGGACATTTTACATGCGAAGCCTCTCTTAACATTTTCCAATATAGTTTCGCATTCTTATGCCTGTATGTTTCCAATTTTTTGGTTTGTTCATTATTTTAATCTCTTTTACAGCTTTTTAACATAGATTTATATTCAGAGCGCGATCTAACAAGTAAAACTCTGTTTTCGTCTGACTGACAGTGTCTATAACAATTTAAATGAAAATGAAAAATAGTTCTCAGGTCTTCACAACTTTCATTAAACCAGTCATTATTTTGTTTACGCTTACTTGTATCTGTACCATTATTGTGCCTAAGTGTTTTTTTAAATAAAGTGTTTGTAACACTATTCAATAAATTGGAAAATTCCTGTAAACTAGATTCAATACCATTCATGTCAACACATGAACCCGTAGTTTGAGGTAAATTATTTAATTGCTCAACAAATACATCGCAGTTCAAAGCATCCCCATATTCACATCTATGCTCACTATTCCATATATATTTGCAATCTATACCTGTATGATCAACTTCATCGACACTATTACCATTCAAAACTGCATGTTCATTACTAATGATGTGTTCAAAAGAATATTCAATAACACAATGGTCGGATAAAGTATTGGGATCATGAACATCAAAAGTTGTGAAATTATTATAAATAGATTCCGATACAACAACATAATCAACAAGACTACACCCTCTGTGTCCAACAAACGTATATTTACCTATACCCGCGTCTTTACCGATACGCCCGTTTAATATTCGTAAACCAGTCTGTTTACAGAAATCTAAAAAGGCAGTACCATTGCTATTTATATGGCCTTTATCTTGGGAATATCTCGGACTAAAACTATCTATGGAATATTCATCTGGCAGAATTTCGAAAGATTCGCTTGACTCAAACATTACAAAATCTGGCTTATCAGAGGTGCGACTATTAAAGTCCCCCGCCAATAAAATGTTACAAAGACCATTTGTATCATTATGAATAAACGCAACAGAATCGGTTAATCTATCAAAAACATTCTGTTCAATAGTATTAAATCTACTACTTCCCTCGGGCATGACATAACAAAGACCAACAAACAAATCATTTGTTAACGAAAATAATTGACCGTCTAGTCTCAGCCACAAAATATCATCTTCACTTTGAAAGACTAACGATTTTTCGTTTACAAAAGTATTTCGAACATATATAATTATACCACCCGAATCACGTTTGCATTTATTTGATTTTATTCTGTGTAACGCAAAACATTCAAAGTTATTAACATTAAATCCTGTAAATCATTTGACCATGTCTCAGTAAACATAACAACATCATTTTCTTCAAAAATTGAAATAATTTCTGAACATTGCAACTTATTACAATTTTTTGAAACTAGACTTTGTACATTTAATAAGGCAACTTTCAATTGCACCCTCTCCTGTGCACGTTAATCAGTGTCATTTATTGTTCCTTCACGCACGCTTGAGTGTGAACTCAGTGATCGATTGCGAGATACATTGGCTGAACGATTATCCCGCCTGTTATGAGACTGGCTGTCTCTTTGCATCGATGACGACGACTGGTCCCGACTATGACGAGCGTTATGGCGAGATGCGTCTCGGGTAATATGCGAGCCATGTTCGGGTCTGGGTGGCTTAGGGTGATTAACCTTAGCCGATGGTGCTGGGAATATAGACCGATTTGTTGAGTTAAATATGATTTCCAGCAGCAGACGAAATACGATTATCAGTGTTGTTTGCACTTTTGAGTTCACAGTTTCCACGTGATAAATCGAGGATGGATTCGTTTGATATGTGCTGGTCACGGGCTGATTCACGTTCTACCTGGACGGCCTCCTGGGATATACAGTTATCACTCACGATCATTGGGGAAGAACTATGAGCAGTAGGGCTAACTGGGGTGTCTTCTTGAACCGAGTAGCGGTTGTTCAGAGTTGTGCTTTGCTGTAGTCGAGTAGATAATAATGGTACATTATCGCCTTCGTCAAGTACAGGAAAATCTACCAATCTGCTTTGTTGCATGATTGTGTTCCAGTCAGGAAATGTGGCCGGATAAACAATACGGACAGACGATTGGGGGTTATCCTTCTTAGTGTCTTTATATAATGGCCACAAGCGCTTCCGTGCGTCTGCTATCTCCCGTGGAACATCGCGGTCGATAGAGTAGCCAGGGCAACTTTTTAACGTTTTGGCGTTAGAAAGGATCAACTCAACATCATTCGAGTTTATAAAGTTGGCGATGATAGGTCTCTTGAAATGTTGTCCTATTTTGAAGGGTCCCAGTCTGTGTGCCCGTGAAATAACTAAATGTTTCGTGTCAAGCTGCATTGTGTTAGCCAGGAAGTCAAACAACACGTCCGTGCAGTTCTCCCAACGGGACTCCTTAAAACCACGAAATATCAAATTGTTCCTTCTCCCACGTGCCTCAATGTCAATGGATTTGTACGCTAATATATCACTTATGTGTTTAAATTATATTGCTATTAATGATGCCTTGTTTGTTAGAGAATATAACCTGGCGAGGATGTCTTTATTTACACTGTCTCGTTTATTGGGATGACAATAGATTAAGAGTGAGGTTTGGTGCACCCTATAGAACCTGGTTTAAACCCCAGCGGCCTTTTTTGACACTGACCTTTCCAAGGCGGTAGCCCTATCAGACGCGTAGCTGCCTATCGGCAGATACGCAACTGCGTATGAACCTTTTGAAAAGGAGAAATACATAACGCATTTCAATTTTTAATGATTTGTTAGTATTGCGATCAACCATGTGTATGACGAAAACTGGTCTGGCTACGCGCCTGCCTATTGTTTAACCATTATTTTTTTTTTTTAAATTTAAACAATATTTTATTCAAGTACTGAATGGGATTGGACAACAGGCAATGCCTATGTAAGACCTCTCCCGTATCAAGGTACATATAAACAATACATTCATATCAAACATAACATAAAATGTGGAATTGTAGTACAGTTTGCATATTTTGGTTTGACAATTAACTTAGAATCTTTCAAACATGTGTACCGTGATTGTTTAGTATTAACACGTTGTACTGTCAGAAAGAATTTAAGTGAGAAAAAAAAGAATAAATAGAAAGAAAATCATACTGGAAACCAATACGAAATATATATAAAAATGTACCGATTATTACAAAATATAATGGTTTTAGTATGAGTTTCTGTAACCAATAGTTAATTTTGGAATTTAAGATAACTGAGAACAAAACAGACAAACAAAAGAAAAATTACAATAAAAAGGAAGAAAGATGACAAAATATAAAAAAAAATCTAGCATTGTGACAAAAAATATCTGAAAATACAATAGTATATACATACATGTACACATTCATGCACATACCTATATACACATACATATACATACATACATGTACATACATCTATAATTCTACGAAAATCTCCTGGTACACTTGATGTATTTGTGGACGATAAGTACAATTTCTGAGTTCGAAGTATCGTCTAGATTGGAACTGCCATTCAGTATCAAGTCAATGTTGATATGCATGACATCAACAAGATTGGCTAGGGTATCAAGCAAGTCATTTCTGAATTGGTTATACAGTGGACAATTGAAAAAGAAATGAGTATTGTCCTCACATGGATTGCCACATTTCGGACTGCTGAATCTGTCAAGAAGTGGTCAAATAAATGCTTATTTAGATTACTTGAGTTATTTCTTAATTGACAGTGGATGACAGTGGATGATGTTATAATTCCTATTTCCTATAGTATAGTGATATGGTCTGTTAGTCCTATGTTCAATAGCCTTAAGTTTATGCTTAAATTGTTCAACAGATGGTGCATTTTTAGCGTCTAAAGGTAAAGCATTCCACAATTTAATTGTACTCGGTAGAAAGCTGTTATAATATGATGTTGTACGACAAAGAGGGAGACGTAAGTTTAATCCTGAAGTTCGAAGGTTATAATTATTGTTTATAGGTAAGTATGGCTGGATTAAATTATACATGTAATCTGGACTTATGCCATACATTATTTTGTAAATAGTAACAAGTTTATGACCTTTTCTTCTTTTTGTTAATGTTTCTAAGTTCAATTCATTATATAAGTATGATCTAGAGGAATTGGACCTGAGGCCTGTTATTATTCGTGCTGCTTCAACTTGGACGCTCTCTAATAGATCAGATTCTCCCTGTGTACAGTTATCCCATACTGAATCGCCATATTCCAGTATGGGTCTTATAAAGGCGATATATATTTTCAATAGAAAATGTCTGTCAAGTTTGGACTTAAGCATTCTTAGAATGTTTAATCGTGCACATGCTTTTTCGTATATATTATCTATATGATGCGACCTAGTTGCTATGGACTGAATTGTTAATCCAAGGTGGCAATGTGACGCCACGTCTTGAACTATATCATTATCAACGTAGACTGGTGGGTGGTTATAGTTTCTTCTAGTGCAGACAAGGCTTTTGGTTTTTTGAGGGTTAAATGTAACAGCCCATTTTTTTGACCATTCAGATATTCAGAATACAGAAGAATACCGTTATTTCGCCCGCTTTCCGCCAATTTATAGCGGGCGAAAAGACACTAAACAGCGGGCAGCCGGGCGAAAAGACGATGATTAGCGGAGCGCCCTAGATATGTCGTCTTTTCGTTATTTCTCATGGTGTCTTTTCGCTCCGCGCCTTGCAGTTTATCGTATTTTCCCCGAGTGCCCCAGTGTCCCAGTGCGAAATAACGAAAAGACAAAATGGCACAAAACAGTCACCATAATAATATAACGAACTTCACGTATTGTTACATGATTGTCGAGCCGATGAACAGGTGCAGGGCATATCAAGTAAGGGGATTAAAAATAACAAATAATAAACATATCGTCTTCAATTTTAATTCAAAATTATACAAGAAAAGCACCAAGAGCACCCTTTTATTTTTTAAGGGTAGTTTTATAAAAATTGTGAAAAATCGTTTAAAACTTACATACAGGACACTCGATATATAAATAGATCTCCATATCAACACTTTGCTTTTCAAAGCCTGGTTACCTTGCGGGCAAACTGTCATACTGGCCGATGAGCGAGTGTCATGTCGCCATTGTGGTGTATGAGCGAGTGCCATGTCGTCATGTGGGTGGATGAGCGCGTGTCATGTCGCCATGACGGCGGATGGGCGAGTGTCATGTAGTCATGCTGGCGGATAAGCGAATGTCGCTTCGTCATGCGAGCGGATAAGCGCGTATCATGTCGTCATGTGGGCGGATGGGCAAGTGTCAAGTCGTCATGTGGGCGGATGAGCGCATTTTCCAGAAAATACTTGCGGAAATGCAGTGAAACTTCACATTTATATTCACCAACAAATACGACTAAATTCATTTCACGGTTTCTCAGCAAGACTGATCTTCTTCAAACAATTACATTTTCAGATTAAAACTTCTTTTACATTTATTTTTTATAGAAATATGTGCATGTTTTTTGGCTATACCATTTCCAAAGTTTTTAATAAATAGGTGCCATGATTTCCCTTTTAAGGTAATTAACGCTTAACTAACTATTTCTATGATTGACTTCTACGTGTTCTTGTGTGCATGGGCGTGCGTGCGTACTTATTTGTGTGCATGTCTTCGGATGCGTCATGTTAGTATTTTCGTATTTCCACATTTAATATCCGTTCCTCTAAGAAAGCTTTCTCTTTAAAGCGTCTCGTACGAAATTATCACTTTGATATAATCAGTCACGATTTCCATGTGGCTTTAACACACAAAGCCAGTTCATTATTCCGGTTTCTAGTTCCCGGTTCCCGATTCAAACCCAGTTTGATAGTTTGACGCGAATATGGAAATCACCTCTGTTCTGTGTGTTCAATGCACTTGCAAATTATGTGGAAATCGTGAATTATCAGTTTACATGTCTCTAAAAACAAAAGCTTGTTTTTTTTCGCCAATTTTAATAAATCCCAAGTCGTTTTCCATCAAACTGGTATATTTGCAATTATTATACCTCACTGTAAACACTCCATGTAAAATCCCTATACCCTGCCTTGTTGATATTTCGCGCTATCACCCTCAACGCGTCATAGCAGATGATAGCGCGAAATATCATCCCGCTAGCTTTTTGAATCAGTTCTAAAAATAGATTTTTTCAACAACAACAACAATGTTTTCTTCATTATCGAGTATATTAGTATATTAGGAGTATTTGTTCGGTATAATAAAATAAATATCGCCTCGGTCGACATTACATTCTCGGGTTGACAATATCCACAGGCACCCTAAAGAGGATGTGATATTTACTACATTAAAAAATCAAAGTGATATTGTTCAATTTCTTATTGGGTTCAAATCGGAAATAAGGAACTGGGAACAGTTCCTAGTTCCCAATTCCTAGATCCTTGATTCCAATATGATTCGAATAAGGAATCGGTAACCAGGAACTAGGAACAGAGAACCTAGAACGAGGAAACAAACCTATGCTCATTTCTATCAAAATGTTTTATACATTGTAACAGTCGGCAGGAGTAAATACCGGTGTGACTGAAACAGCGGAAATTATACTTCTTAATTTGTATTAAAGGCTTATTATTTGATTGCATACAATATATGATGGCATTAATTGTAATACATAGAGGCGAACAACATTGTCTCATTTTCCTTGGACGAAAAATTTCATTCTGCTTATCTCTAGCTCTGAAGCACTTTAGATAAGGAAGATCAGGACAAAACCTGTTTGTATTAATGCCACCGACCTTTTGCGCACAAAAGACAGTGTGTCTGAAACTTTTTCATTCTGATGTTCTTCTGTTCTGCTGGCAGAATGAGAAAAAGCATGAAGTTTCATTCTACTGATATATGGCGCTAAAACTAATGGTTATCAGTATTGACATTAATAACAAAAAAATGTTTATTTCAATTAGGTGCACCTTTTCAGGACCAAAACACGCATGCGAAAGGATACAGAAACAGCGGAATGCCGCCCCCGCACTGTTGAACGTAACATTTTATTCTGCTGTCTGAACAGAAGCACTTTAGATGAGGAAGATCAGGGGGAAAAATGATTACATTAATGCAACGGACCTTTTGCGCAAAAAGGACAGCGTGTCTTTGAAATTTGTTCAGTCTGCTGTTCTGCTGTTCTGCCGGAAGAATAGAAAATTTAAGCCCGTCAACTTATACACCGTAACTCATTCTAGAGCACACGGCTGGTACTGGGACACATCGTTTCTAGGACAGGAACACGTGGTCTTCCAAAAAATGGAAATCTAAGCAGACGACTGATGTGTCGTATTCTGTTGAACCGGTATCAATGGAGTTACTGCGCCGGAGAAATAAATATCGAAGAATCTGATTTTGTTTATACCCCACTTTTGAATAAGACAGAGTATATTAAAGTCGCCTCCGATTATCCGTCTGTTCTGTCCGTCCATCCGTCTGTCCCTCCGTCCGTCCGTTACCATATCTTCTCCTAAAGTGCTGAATGGGATTTCTTCAAACTTAGTGTATGACTTCCCCATATGATAACGGCGTGCAAGGGCAACATTTGTTTGACTCCGCACCGAAAGGCCCTCAAGTGGGATGAGTGGGGGTGGGGGTGGGTATTGGGGGAGGGGGGGGGGGGGGGGGGGGGTGAGTATAAGCACTCGTCTATGAAAGCCTTTGAAACATATCAAAATATTTTATTATTTCAAACTCGTACGTCTGCCCTGGGCCAAGGACCAAGAATCTGTATTATTCCAACCAGATGAAGATATATTTTAATAGTAGACGCCGGCAACACTCAAAAACAGACAAAAACGCCATTTCGAGTCTATTTCAGTTCAGCTTCAGTAATACAGCAGTAGAAATAAAACGTCGATAAGAACTCCATACAGGCTTATATTAGTAGCCCGGACATCATGCTTTATAAAAACCGGTGAGACCACGTATCTATGAGGTTGATCTTTCCGCCGGCAACACCCGTAATCAGACAAAAACGCATGTTCAAGTGTACCGGAGTACACACTTCAGTACTACAGCGGTAGAATAAAAACTGCCAACAACAATCTCAAATGGGGTGGTACTAGTAGGTTTGCTATCAGGCTTTTAAAATCCGGTGAGGACCGCATGTCTATGAGGTTGATCGTCCCTCCGGCGACACTCGTTATCCGACGACTAGACGTCTTTTTACCTACTTTCGGAATTCAATCATACAGCAGTAAAACCAAAATTGCGATCAAAGCAGTCTCAAGTGGGATGCTATTAGTAGCACTACCAACAAGCATTAAAAAATCGGTGAGACCGCATGTCTCCGAGGTTGATCTGCACGCCGGCAACACTCGAAAACCGACAAAAACGCCATTTCGAGTCTATTTCTGTGCAAAATTCAGTAATTCAGCAGTAGAACTAAAACGTCGATAAAGAAATTCAAACAGGGTAATTACAGGTCACGTATTCATGAGGTTGATCTTTCCGCCGGCAACACCAGTAATCCGACAAAAAAACGCATGTTCAAGTGTACCGGAGTACACACTTCAGTATTACAGCAGTAGAACAAAAACTGCGATAAACAATCTCAATTGGTGTGGTATTAGTATTTAAAATCCGGTGAGATCGCATGTCTATGAGGTTGATCGTCCCTCCGGCGACACTCGTTATCCGACGACAAGACGTCTTTTTTACTACTTTCGGAACATCAATCATACAGCAGTAGAACCAAAATTGCGATAAATGGTCTCAAGTGTAAGTAGCACTGCCAACACTCTTAAAAAACCCGGCGAGACCTCGTGTCTATTGAGGTGATCGTCCAGCCGGCAACACTCGAAAACTGACAAAAACGCCAATTCGAGTATATTCCAGTGCAAACAATAGTGTAGTATACCCTGAGGTTTCCCCTTATCTACCAGCCTCAGCCGGGATCAGGGTAAAACACATAGCCAACGAGCCTCTCAGGAGGTATACACAAATTAATGATTCACTCCAGATACTTATAGTATGACATACTAATAGAACAACCCTACTTGTTAACAAAAGGTTAGACAACCCAGATACAACTGAGGTCGTTATAAATTATATTATTACATTATCGCGTGAACACTTTTAAAAACCATTTTTTCAGGGGAGGGAGTGGTCAATGATGGAAGCTGATGTAAAAGAAATTCGATATTTAACATCCTACCCATTTGACTGCATGTAGCTATTGTGTATGACTTATGCAGAATACAAAGACACGCTACATTCCATTCATGAACGTAGTATTAATTCCTATACGGTATGAACCTGGTAGTGTACAGCTAAAGAGAACGTGAAAGTACAGAAACAACACAACTAGATTTTTGGCAAAAGTAGACCGTATTATTTATTAGGCCAAGTAAAAAACATGTATGTAACTAAAAACTCATTTTCCTTCTTATCTGACTGCCCTAAATGTTCGTGTATTTGAACAATCTCCCTTCTGAGAAAACAGTCTATAAAATACCAGCCGGCTTAAAGTGTCCAATATTGTAATAAATAAGCACGCAGGATAATACCGTGGTGCAACATCCGTTATGTTATAATTATTTTGATGATTCCCTATATTAGTGTCATGCATAGCGTCACGCTGTCGTTGTTGATTATCATTTATCATGCCTATATTTAATAAATCGATTGCACACGCAGAATCACTTAAAGATGAATGGTTACCCTTTTTGTAGTATTATCAATTAACAAATTTAACTCTTAAAACATCATATACCTCACGTTTACACTCCTGTATAAATTGCCCATACCCTTAGCGTGAAGCAATTTTTACTGTTCACCGGTAAACAATTTTTACTGTTACACGATTGTGACGTCACGGGAAGTAGAATGAATGAATGAATGAATGGTGTTATATGGCACGTCGACACATAAATAGGTCATATTGTGCGCAAAAACCGATGAATCATGAAAGAATAAAGTCGTAATTAAAAAATAATGTAAACGTAGATATAGGTTTTGGGTTTTTTCCAATAACGATACGCTTTGGCAATTGGAAATCGGTGGACGCTTATTAAAATACAGTTGAAGTTATGTCAATCGTAAGACGCTTGGTTTACCAAACGACAATAAAAAAAATGTGGCGAGCAGATTTGTTACTTTAAAGATGCTCTACCTATATCTTTTTGTCCACCAATTGATATAAACTTCACTTAATTGTAAAGAGGACTATGAAAAAGGTAAACGGCAATAATTTCATCCCACGTAATATGCGTTTTGCTGGGGGGAAACAGGATAGAAAAGATCGGATTTTTGAAATTGTATTCGTAATTGTTTTAGATAAGCCTATTACGGAGATTTTCCGATCTTATTCGTTTACAATCGGAACTGCCTCGTCGGACGGATTGGCGACGAGTTCCGCTCGATTCGTTTACTATCGGAACTGCCCCGAGTAGTTTGTTTTCGTCCATCTGAATGGCATTGCGCATGTCCGATAAAATCGTAAAAACTCGTAGTTCTCCGGCAGGAATAAACGGCTGGGCAGCATTTTATTCAAGATATTGTTTTGATCATAATTAATAATTTACAGAACTGGAATACGAACCTTGTTGCTTCTTAGAATACTCATAAAATAGCTTTGCATACATATAAATGCAGTAATATTGAGTATTTAATATTTTACATTAAAAATCGCGTATATATAGGTAGTGCCTCTTTAAATCAAAACTGGTATAAAAATATAAATTTAAAAAAAAAAAAAAAAAATTGTTGCGATTTTCCCCCCTCGTATATTTAAATTTTAATCAAAACATTTGTTCGGTACGCACAACTATTGCCAGATAATTGATAAATACATTTACCTGTGGATTAATTAACCTGTTCAAAGTTTTCTACGTCATCAAATAAAATCTTATTTTCGCTTTTCACAATTATTGCAATTAAATAAACATGTTCATAAAACAAATGGCCGGAGAACTTTAAACGTGCATATCACTATTACTGTCTCACTGGAATATCACCACCACCGTACGGCCAGTATAGATATTACATATGCCCATAGGCTTAACTCTTAACACACATACTAAACACTTTTCTGAAGCACCCTGAAGCACCCTGTATCACTCTGTAAAGCGGCCAAGGTGACTGAAGTCAAGTTCACATGGCACATATTAATACAAAGTCACATTACTATTGTAGAATGACTACGGCACAGCGTAATAGTCCGTTTGCTAACTATGAATGTGTATATATAAAACAACATTCAAACCGGTGCATATATACGGTCTACTGTAACTACTCTACAAACTAAAACTAACCTAATCTACACATAGACTAATAACAACAAAAAAATCAAAGTCACCCAATTACATGATCACATAGTCCAAACCAGCTGGCCAAACTGATACTATGGGACTATCTGATCTGAAGGGGCGATGGGTGGGAAGAACATCGTAAACACATATACACAAAAAAGCCACAACTACTTGCTGCAAAAGCTAACTGAAACTGACTAGGGATACGCGGGCACGAGCTAGGCCCTGATTGGTAGAAAATGAATTTCCTAAGATAAGATTGGATGTTCAAGTCATGTGATCAAAACCCGCGCTAAGCCCTGATTGGTTGAATTTGAATATCACTAGAATCTGATTGAATGCTCAAAACATGTGATGAAAACGTGTAACAATAACAAAGTTGTGAAACCCCTCAGGTTGGTGACCTCATCATCAAGGTGTGTCAGTAGTTTCTCTTTTGAAGAGTGATCTACCAAAATGAAACAGAAATATTCTCTGAGAAACATGCAGTTCTATGGGGGAGTTGGCTAAGTAAGGCGTAACCTGAGCAAAGCGAAACGGTTCATGTAAACGAGATATTTTGTCTGCCACAGTGTTCGATAATCCTGGGATAATTCTGGCGGTAATATGGAAGTCAAATTTTGCCGACAGCCAAAATAGAGTGCAAAGGCAGACCATGAGGAAAGGATTACGAGAGGTACGCTTGTTGATCGTGGCTACAATGACAGTATTATCTGACTGGATATAAATACGGCGGTTTTGCCAATGTGGTGCCCAACGGCATACCGCCAAGAAAACAGCAAATTTCCTTAGAATTATTATGTAAATTGGAAACTAACGGCCAGTCTTGTTCCCAATTAACATAAAACCAGTTACTTTCATAAAAGCCACCTGCCGCTATCCGTAAAACGGATTGAATCGGTTGCTTGTCCAATAACATGGACAGCCAATAAAAGTTGCCATGAATAATTGCCACCACGAGATGTCTGCCCTAATGCCGCCATTAAGATTTACCTTGTGGTTATCTGCCTTTGAAAAATTAATAGTGTCTTTCATGCGACGTGAATAAACTCTGCCGAAATAAACTACGCTTCCGCTAAAGTTAAGCTTCCCTGCAAGGGATTGTAACTGCTTTTTTGATGTTCGTTTTTTGCTGGGAAAGGGACAACTCTTAAACGGTAAACGGAGTGACAGGGCCACCGAATCAATCTCTATTCCCGAAAAAACACAGAAACAAACACGCAAACAGACAAACAGAAGGCAAAAGTAATAATTAATGCAAACGAAATCACAAACACAAAATGGTTGACAATAGGTCTACCACCTTGGAACGTTCAGTGGCAAAGTAGGCCACTGGGGGTTTAAACCGGTTCTAGGGTGCACCAAACCTCACACTTACCCTACTGTCATACCATTAAAACAGGACAGTGTAAATAAAGAAATCCCTGCCATGATCTAATCTCTAACCAACAAGGCAGCATCAGTAGGCAATATAAGTAAAACACAAATATGCTCGTGTAAATATAATACAAAAAAACAATAGCCTAGAAAGCCACAATGAAGGTACTCAATGACTTGGCCCAAGTTTCCGCAATAACCCGATTAATATATTCAATGTCTCCACACATTCCTGAAAAGTATCTACTTTTATGAAAAAATCGTCTAAATAGACAACAACAGCTGTCAACCCACGAAGTTTGAGCATGCGCCTCACAGCTTGAGTAAGCCTATGAAATATCCCAGGGCTAAAGAAGGATAAAAATATCGGACAGGGAAAGCAGCATTCAAGGACGACAGTCAACCACAAAACACAAAAACAAACACGCAAACAGACAAACGAAAAGGCAAATGTAATAAAAAATGCAAACGACATCACAAACACAAAAGGATTGACAATAGGGCTACCGCCTTGGAACGGTCAGTGGCAAAGTAGGCCACTGGGGGTTTAAACCGGTTCTAGGGTGCACCAAACCTCACACTTACCCTACTGTCAACCCATTAAAACAGGACAGTGTAAATAAAGAAATCCCCGCCATGATTAAATCTCTAACCAACAAGGCAGCACCATATGGTAATCTACGGTCCCTAAGGAAAACTGTACGTTTACCAAATTGCCAGGCCAGGCCCTTGACGTTTTGACTCTTTATGCTTATCGGGACCGATCCTAAAGCTGACTTTAAGTCGACTTTCGCCATCAAACACCCTGTGACCAAAGCTGCCGCATCATCTACCCTTGAACATTTTTGTTTCCAATCGGCTGTACAATAGTCGTTTACAGATGCTCCCGGTGGGTATGAACAGTCATGAATCAAACGAACCCCACCATCAGGTTTCGATATGACTCCCATAGGACTTATACTATCTGGTGGTTCTGAGACCACTTCATAACTACCCATTTGAATTTCTTTGAGCACTTGCTCTGTTGCTAGGTCATAGAGGTTCCAGGTTTAGCCGACGGGTGGTTTTCGCTACACACCCGCAATGGGGACGCGTCTTCGTCAATAATGTCCAAACCATGTCTTAAGCCATGTAAAATAAATTCCCTTATCTACATCATCTTTTAACGCTTCCTCCCATGCTATTACACGCAAACTCGCGGTGAACTCATCTAGCTTTTTGAATGTGTTACCACAGAGTGCACCTGATGGCACCCCAGGTTTGAGCATTGATGCACATACTTACAGTCTTTGAAATGACATCCCGCCTTGGTGTTAAATACTTTGCCAATGACCCTACCGTCAAGTATGAGGGGAGTGTTATGAGTAGGAGGGGGCCTAGGGTTGCTGTTGGGTTGTCCCCTTCCCTGGGTGGGAGTGGGTCTTACCATACGTGGTTGTAGGTACACAGACAGCAGGTGGGGTATGTCTGTCCCCCACCTAAAGTCATGTGTAGACTGGGGAAATGTCAAATTAATAATTGACAAGCAGCCCCTTCTGTAATTAATAATATATTAATTACAATTAATTTTCACATATCTGATATCATGATAAACTAGTTAATACGTTGAGTACTGCTGAGTGCGGTTTATATTACTTTTTAAATGGACATACGGCAATCTTGATTTTTGTAAACTCATGGCGTCCCGTTAGCTTTTCTTCATAAATTGTAATTGTGCAATCATTAATGTTAATTACAAGAAAGGTATATTAGCAATTTTGTTTCTTCATATTACGAACTGTTGATTACATTTCATCAATACTAATTCTATTCAACCCTATAGTAGAACAACGAGGAACAATTGTACACTCAAAATTGTATTTAAATATATGCAAGCAGGTTTAAAGTGAGATTGGTACCGGATAAATATATAGGGACGCTAATTTTAATACTTAATAAAAAAAACACTTCAAGATTGCCGTGTATCCCTTTAACCATAAATTGATGTCTAGTATCTAGACCTAGTACGTTTTATAATATGACGAACTTGAATTAAGTAGTTTTAATTGCATCTGAATCAGAGTTTCTTACGAAGCGACAGCTACTGAACCATGTATAAAAGTCGTACCATAATGTATTGTGGAAAAGACATGTACAAACGTTTTTGATGTTTTTAATAGCGATTAATACGACGTGCCAACAAAAACGGTTTTAAGATGTACCAACAGGTCGATGAATGAGAAGATTATGAGGAGGCAATGAGGAGGTTATTATAGGCTATGAGGAGGTGAATTCAGCAGGCGGAAAAGGGAGTTACGAATAAGAGAACTGAGCGCAAGAGGGACATCCAAAGTCAAGTACCAAAGCAGTGAGATAGCTTCAGACGTAGAAAGGTGGCTTCTAAAGAACGCGAACTATTTTACCGAACGTCAGTCTCTGTTCT
Organism: Cyrtodaria siliqua; assembly: GCA_037043455.1. Lineage (NCBI taxonomy): Eukaryota > Metazoa > Mollusca > Bivalvia > Adapedonta > Hiatellidae > Cyrtodaria > Cyrtodaria siliqua. The sequence continues at coordinate 250,579 of JAWPHD010002200.1, forward strand.
CCAGTCAAGAAGTTAGGACGTGTTTAAGAAATATGGGTTCATTCCAAAGGCCCACAAAATCGGTGAGAAGGAAATTACAAACGCGCATATTTCGCGAAAATAGAGCACCTTAGTCCGAAATGTATATCAGAATGGTCCTCCCAGCGGAGCAGACGACAGTCATAGCCAAGAGTATGCTAGAACGTCAGAATAAACATAATGTCACTTTAATCGACCTGGAATTACAGCGAATGAAAGAAGCTCGGGAAAATCGTAGGAGGAAACGTTCTAGACGGGAGTCAGCTCCTGTGAAGAAGAGTAGTGAGAAACCCACTGGAGAAGCGCAATCTATCGGGAAGCGCAAGAAGACCAATCAGACATCTAGCGAGCCGGAAAACGGTATCGCTGCCATTGTACCAATATTAAAGTAATTGCGCAGCAACTCCTCCTCATATGTGTAAAATTTGTCAACTGCGGTTTTGCAGTGTGATATTTGTTTTAAGCATTTTGGGAGACACGACAATGTGTTACGTCATAAGAAATCTGTATATTCTGATGAAAAACCGACCTGGAATTACAGCATTCTAATGAAAATTCGGAAGATGCTGTGTCAGATATTTCTGAAAATGAGGACATTTTTGGCTCTCTCGCTTCCGACGAACCAGAAGATACTAACGAAACGAGTCTGAAGATTCTGAAGGCTTTGATCCTTGGCAGGCTATTGTAGACGAGGCATTCGAGAAGTGCCACCCTCAATACCTAGATGAAGTAAAAAAGCTGACATGAGTGAAAGTGAAGCCCGAAGGTTTTCAATAGTATAAAAAGCACCTACCGAAAAGCTGTGATGAATATCTTCGGAAGTAAGCTGGTATATTTCAACGCGATGAAAAAGGATCCCATTTACAAAGCTATCAAATAGTCTGTCAATCACCTGACAGACACGGAAAACTACGAGGCTTCCTCCCTTAAATACGGCATACTTAAACGGAGGTTTCTGTTTGATAAAACCCTCGACGACTACAACCCTCCTGAAGTGCCTGAAGACATGGAACAGGAAGAAGTTTCTTAGTAAGACTTGTAATAAAGAGGCATACAAATGCGTATTTTGAGTCGATCTATGCGATGGAACGATCTCAGGTGTTTTTACACTTGAACTATTTGATAGCCTTGAGAACGCGGATGCTCGTACTAGACTTCAACTGCTTCAACATATATCTTCGAGACAAGTCGACGCTATCATTGAAATAATGAAGAGAATAGCGAAAAGATCTATCGTTCTCTTACGTAGGGACGTCCCTACGTTTGAAAGTAAAACGGACATCATCCGAATGCTGGCTTCAAGTCGAGTGAATCGACGGAGGAAAAAATATATTATTACAAAGATATAATTCGTTATTGCCGCGAGTGCTTAGAAAAATGTATACTGTGCAAACCATAATAGACGAAATAAGAGAAACTGGAGAGGAATACTAACGGTTGCTTTAAGCTGGAGAATAGACCTGATCAAAGTTTCGGAGCACTGTAAATAACTGGTGTATACACAGAGATATAAAAGGAATTTGAAAAAAGGAGAATACATGTTAGAACAAGTATATTTAAACTTTCATGGAAGAACACGTACTTTTATACTTTCAGAAAAACATGCTGAAGTTTCATAATATGTTTATTCTATGATTACAATGGTATAACCCAGTGGACATTTTTGTCACTGACCGTCCCAAGGCGGTAGCCCTATTGTCAATCCTTTTGTGTTTGTGAGGTCTTATCTTGCCTTCTATTCATCTTTAAATTCTGATTGTGTGGTTGACTGTCGCCCTTGAATGCTGCTTTTGGTATCTTTATATATCTAGCTATCTGTTATCAGGTATGATATATGTGTTGTTTTTTCTTTATCTTTATACCCTCATTTCCACTCCTCGTTCCCTCATTTCAACTCCTTATTCCCTCATTTTGCACCCCTCATGCCCTCATTTCAACTCCTCATGCCCTTATTTCCACGCCTCGTGCCCTCATTTCCATTCCTCACTGAAGGTGATGAGCGATCGATACCTTGATGATACTTTTTTACCGAATGGTGAGGGGGCATATAAAGTTAACCATTCCGTCCGTCCGTCCTTCCTTCCGTCCCGAAAAGTGTGTGAGTCTATCTCCTCCCACACTTTTCAACCGATTGCTTCGAAACTTTACCTATGATGCAAAAGATGTGCATGTCGTTTTGCCATCAAAATCGATCCAGTATTATCGGAGTTATGGTCCCTTTTTCGTCAAATTGTACGTGATAATATTTTGTCTGTCTATCTCCTCCCACAATTTTCAACCGATTCCTTCGACATTTTACAGGATGCTTACCTATGATGTCAATATGTGCATATCGTTTCGGTGTCAAAATCGACTTAGTAATACCGGAGTTATGGCCCCCTTTTCGTCAAATTTTACGTGATAATATTGTGTGTGTCTATCTCTTCCCTCCCACACTTTTCAGCCAATTGCTTCGACACTTTACAGGATGCTTACCTATGATGTCAAGATGTGCATATCGTTTCGGCGTCAAAATCGACCTAGTATTACCGGAGTTACGGCCCGTTTTCGTCAAGATTTAAGTGAAATATCTTGTGCGTCTATCTCCTCCCACACTTTTCAGCCGATTGCCTCGAAATTGTACAGGATGCTTACCTATGATGTCAAAATGTGAATATCGGTTCGGGGTCAAAATCGACTCAGTATTACCAGAGTTACGACCCCTTTTTCGTCAAATGTTACGTTTTACACTGATAGTTTTCAGTCGGGACATTCGTGTCCCATGGACACCTTTCTAGCTTTTAAGATAGAAATGACTTTATTGCTACACTCGAGCCGACGATAGGAAATTCACTCGATCGTGTAACTAGGTAAACATGGACAGATTTTCAAACAAAAAATGTTCTTATAAACCAGATAAGATATACTGAATTACAACCCATGAAATGTAAAAATGACATATTTCGCTACCGTTCATGAACAGTCTCAATCAAACCGAGACTGCAATATTTCATATTTATCGTGTTCGGGCGTTTCAAAATGTCCACTCTCATACTCTATATATATATATATATTTAATCCGGTTACGTACCGTTTTGATTTATACTATATGTATATTGTATTTAAATACATTTTAAACGTAGCTGTTTTAAATCATACGATGTTAATGGATTACTTTTAACTTCCACGCCGGCTGAGACTGGTAGATAAGGGGAACCTCAAAGTATACTACACTAGGCCTACTGCAAACTTCATTAATACAGCAGTAAAACTAAAACGTCGATAAATAATTTCAAACCGGGTGAAATTATCGGGTTGGCCATAAGGCGTTTAAAATCCAGTAAGACCGCATGTCTATGAGGTTGATCGTCCCGCCGGCGACACTCGTTATCCGACAACAAGACCTGTTTTTGTTTTTTCGTTTTGTTTTTTACTACGTTTCAGCAGTAACGGTAGAGAACGAAGTGCGAAAGAGGCTGCTGCTACTACTAGTAGTATGTATTTCTACTGCGTCTACTGCTAGCAGTAGCTAAAAGGTCACATTAACGGTAGGAATATATATATATATATGGGCGAAACGGTTGTGTTATAAAGCATGATGGTTAAAAAGGGAACGTACTAGAAAGAACATACTTGCGCAGACAAAAAAATACTTGCGAGATGAGAATACCTATTGAGATGGTGATGCCACTGCTACTATCGCTGCTACTGCCCTACTGATGCTACTGCCAGCAGTTAATACTGCTACAAAACAAATAAACCATGACATTATTTGGCGAAACAGTGTAAGCATATGATGGTTGCGAAAGGGGTTGTCTATTAAATGTGATGGTTAAAAATAAAAGTAGAAACAAACAATATATGGTGATGATATTGTTGCTATTACTTTACTTCTGCTACTGCTACTGCTATATCTTCGTCGTAAGTGCGCCCAGCGCGCTGACACTTTTCGAACGTCTGTGCCTAGCAACTGCTACTGCTGTTACTGCTACTACTGCCGAGAGTTGCGTATAAAACAATGAATTTTAAAAAGAGAAACTGCTACTATGAGCTACTGCTAATGCTAGCAGTAGCTATTGCCACTGCTGCTACTGCTCCTACTGCTAGCAGTAGCTGAAAAGTTACAGCCGTAACGGTAGATAACAAAACACATAAATCATGATATTATTTGTCGAAGCAGTGTAAACATATGATGGTTGCGAAAGGGGTTGTCTATAAAACATGATGGTTAAAAAGAAAAGAAACAAACAATAGATGGGGATTACTGTTGCTACTGCTGCTACTGTTGCTACAGCTCTACTGCTGCTAGAACTTAATACTGGTAGAAGTTTATACTGCTACTGCTGCTACTGCTGCTACTGCTGCTACCGCTACTGCTATATATTCGCCTTACGTGCGCCCAGCGCGCTGACACTTTCTGTGCGTCTGTGCCTTGGTTAGCTACTGATACTGTTGTTACTGCTATCACTGCTGAGTGTTGTGTATAAAACATGAAGGTTAAAACGCGAAACAAACTGCTACTATGAGCTACTGCTATTGCTACTAATACTACTAGTAAATATTGTCACTGCTGCTATTGCTTCTACTACTGCTGCTACTACTGCTAGCAGTAGCTAAAAAGTTACAGATGTAACGGTAGAGAACAAAACATATAAACCATGATATTATTTGGCGAAGCGGTTGTGTAAACATATGATGGTTGCAAAAGGGGTTGGTGGGAAACAACATACTGCGCAAAGAAAACATACTTGCGATGAGTATACCTATTGAGATGGTGCTCTACTGGTGCTGCTACTGCTGGGCTACTGGTGGCAGTAGCTACTGCTACTGCTGCTACTGCTGGCAGTAATTAGCAGTAGCAGTAGCAGTAACAGTAGCTACTATTACTGCTGCTACTGCTAATGCCAACTTCACGCTCATGTAATCAGGATAAATTAGAGACAAACAAGTTCCACCAAGGGAAAACCAACCTTTGTGATTACTTAAGTTCAGAAAAACACAATGCCGCATTGTTTCGCAGTTGACTGCTTGTCATGGATTATTACCGTGTAAACAAGTCACGCTATGGTGAAAAAACAACAGAAGTCGTTAACAAAAACCAACCCATACTGTGTATTAAAACAACACAGCAACAGAATAACTTACAGGTTAGATCATGTTAGGCCGAACCATTCTGCTATACTGTTTCTTTTCCAGTTTGACACAATACCATCAGTTAATTTTCCGATTTTTAAAAACGTACGAGAAACTCATACATTGAAAGACAAAAACAGATACCAGAGATGTATTATAGGATTAACATTTATATCTGATTGCTATCACGTCTCATTAAACAGTTATTTCCTTTGCCAGTCACGGTAGGTAGGAACTTTGTGGCGCTTAAAAAAACTGTGTTATTCGGTTCTTGTTTATTTCTTAAAATGTGCAAATATGTTTTCTTTTTTTTGTTGCAGGTGACAAGAATGTGACAAGTTCATGATTTCATACAGGTTTGGATATGCCTGAATGTTTCTGAGCCCAGATCTGAGAATCTAATACCAGGTAGTGATACACTTGAAAATGAAAGTTCAAGAGGGTCTCTTCAAACTATTTATATTAAAAAAAAGCAAATTGGTCAACCCCGTGTTTTACCTGGATAATTCGAGCAACAGACTTCAAGTTTGGCAAAGAAAATATTTTTAAGAAAATTCAGGAAGTTCTACAGTGGTCCAGAGGGTCCTGGTACATATGTAGAGCAATGATTACATGTGTTGTGAGACGTTCAACTCTGGTTTAGAATTTTGAGAGCGTGCGAACGGTTTTGCACCTTATATAATTATAGTGGCGGTCAATGACAACGCACCATTAACTCCATTTATCACGTAACTTACGGTGTGGGAGTGGAATAACACCATTCTATATTTTCGACATACCACTAGTTATATAAGTATGCAAATGATATGCGCTGTCAAAAAAATCGGTAATGACTATAATCCAATTTCCACGGTTTATGTCGGTTTCGCGTGTTAAAGGGACAATGTCCGTAACTTTTAGCTTATAAGACACACACTAATTTTGTTCGCAAACATTACACACCAAACATTTATTAATTAAAAGCAGGATTGTTTGACGGAATTCAATCGTGGTACAAAAAAAAGAGAAACCGCTTCGAGCGTTTGAAATCGCAGCCCAAACTAAAATTACACTCGCGGTAATAATAGTGAGCGTGAGCGTAAAGTAGTCGACATAGCTCCCGACTGAGCTAACCGGGCTATACATATTACGCAATACATACTATGATGAAAACCTAATGAGCTAATAGAAGTCACGTGATCGCAGAAATGGTAAATGTGGCGGGTCCCACTTTATTTACATATAATAATTAAAGCTTTTTTTTTCAAACTCACGAATGTATTACTACATACTTCTTAGGGTCTATGTTTTCATGTATACATTTCACTGAATAAAAGTCAGACGGTTATCTGGTTATGCTCAATATCTGCTTACTTACGGACAGTGTCCCTTTAAAGCGACAGGCAAAATACAATGAAAGTCGATATGTGAGTTATGTGATAAATAGAATCAAACATTCGTTCTCATTTACTATTGAATTTATTAAACTCGTTAGCAAAAATTATATAACGCTCGGCAAGAGCCTCGCATTATATCAATTTTCCAACTCGTTTAATAAATTCAATAACGAATGCGTACTCACGTAAGATCCTCTATATGTTCATACTGCTGGATTATTCGCAAACAATTTGGAATAAAACTGCTTATTCAATATTTTCTATTTTTGAAGAATCGAATCTTGATAACTAACTTGTCTTACATGTTTATTGGTAGGCTTTTATGACAAGCAGTTACGCAGATATTTACCTTGTCATTTAGCATTGTTTACTACGTATAATCATAAAATGAAAACTGTTCCACTAAATTTCAAGCTGCAATAATCTGTCTCGGAATAAATTCCAATTGGATTTACTGACCTTTTTATTGTTTGACTTCTGACAGTATTATGCAATGAATGTTTTTGTGAAAATGATTTCTTTGTGCGATGTAACTGAAGAAAACAGAAAATGCACATGTATTTCATAACACCAATGTGGAATGCACTAAATCCAGATATGCACGTAAACAATGTCAAATGCCTTCTCTTTATATGGATTATATCTGTTTTGTCCAAGATGCCTCAAATTCTAACTTTTAAAAAGATTTGTTGTGTGGTGCGTTTTCATTGACCGTGAGTATATATAATCTTCTTTTCTCTTGTTTGTGTTTTAAAAAGATGTGTTGTGTGGTGCGTTTTCATTGACCGTGAGTATATATAATCTTCTTTTCCCTCTTGTTTGTGTTTGTTGCTTCCAATGTATCACTTTTTCCGTATATTATATTATATTGTGTTCATACTTTCAATATACTTGCAAAGACAATCATTAAAACAAATATCATATTGGAAATAGCCTGAAACATTCTGTACATTGTATTTTGTTCCTACGTACTTAAGGAAAACTAACCACTTGGACATTTATTCGGCATGCACTGTGAGATTATTTCCCTTTCTCAAGGAAATCAGCAACATTTGTTGAAAAGGCTTATGCGTAATATTGTTTTATTAATGCTTGCTTATCAGGGTTAGCGATCACAACGTACTCGTCGGATGAGAAATAAATTCTATCCGAACACGGTTTTGTAAAGTTGTATATGTAATATTTATAGCATTTTTTTTCTCAAGTATATGCGATTTATACTGCAGTATAAATCGCATACGAGAAAAACATGCTATAAATGTTTTGTACCATAGCCATTCAATGCCGGTAATTGACATTTTGATTGACAGGTTGTGTATAAACATTACAGCTACGCGCGTGTAAACTGGGTAGACCATGTTATAACTGCCGAATGTGTCATTTATAGCACTTCTGGAATATACCGGCTGTTATAGCACGGTTTAGGCTCAGACCTTCAGGTTTATGAAAATTATATCATAAGCAAGAAAAAAGGAAAATCATTAGAGCTATGGTACAAATGTAAATTAAGGTACTTTCATCTCATCACACTAATCACACTAATCCTAGCTTACTGACGTTGTTTGAGTTTATTTTAATTTTCAACAGAAACAACGGGTTTACAGGGGAAAATCCTTATCAAAGCAGTCTTTTCGCTGTAAAACATGTGTTTCTAAACCATACCGAGTAGAAATTTATGTATTTTATTTATATATTACTACACTTTCCAGTTCCAATGATATTTAACTGATGTTTGTATTGTTAAATTTGTTCAATTAATGTCCCTATCCCGCCAACAACGTCAATTTTTACGATATATGTACATGTTTCTAAAAACAAGTATGAAAAGAGAAATTTGGAAATCGTCGCAAACGATAAAAACAAAAAAATATTGCAGTTCGGTTTGATTGACTGTTCATGAACGGCAGTGAAAAGTGCTTGCTACCGTTCACGCCCTCTAGCCCCGGGTTTAGAAGAACTCAATATTTGAAAAATCAATAATACAGAAATTTGAGCCATCATAAAGACGGTATACATATGATGGTGAACATACTGACAACGAAGTATATAAATAACATATATTTTGAGAATCCGAACTGCATAGACACAATAAAAACGGCTTTAACCAGCCAGGCCAAACCCCAAAACTGGAGCGTCGAATTAAGTTTAGTTACCAACTTAAAATTTATTTAACACGTATTAATTCACTGATATTTTAAGACCCGTTGAATAAACCTTTAATTACCACATATTCATTATAATATGACCTAAACACCTGGATCGAGTTTTCATAAAAGGTTTTGTAGCGTAACTGTGTCGTTCTTTGGTGTGCTAGTTTCTTTAAATGCAGTAAAACCTGCAACCCAAACAACACAGATTCTAGCAATAATTTTATTGTTTCGAGTTTACCATGCAATTTGTGATTGCCATTTTGGAATACGGCGTTAGTAATGAATATTGGTTTTATAACAAGACATAAAAGAGCAAGGAACGAACGGCTAGTACATAACATTGGTTTTGTCTAATGGTGTTTATATGAAGGAGCAATGAAGGAGCAAAGAACGGCTAGTACATAACTGTGGTTTTGTCTAAAGGTGTTTATATGAAGCATCAAAGAACGGCTAGTACATAACATTGGTTTTGTCTAATGGTGTTTATATGAAGCATCAAAGAACGACTAGTACATAACTGTGGTTTTGTCTAAAGGTGTTTATATGAAGCATCAAAGAACGGCTAGTACATAACTGTGGTTTTGTCTAATGGCATTTATATGAAGAGCAAAGAACGGCTAGTACATAGCTGTGGTTTTGTCTAATGGCATTTATATGAAGAGCAAAGAACGGCTAGTACATAACTGTGGTTTGGCTAATGGCATTTATATAAAGCATCAAAGAACGACTAGTACATAACTGTGGTTTTGTCTAAAGGTGTTTATATGAAGCATCAAAGAGCGGCTAGTACATAACTGTGGTTTTGTCTAATGGCATTTATATGAAGAGCAAAGAACGGCTAGTACATAACTTTGGTTTTGTCTAATGGCATTTATATGAAGCATTAAAGAACGACTAGTACATAACTGTGGTTTTGTCTAATGGTGTTTATATGAAGGAGCAAAGAACGGCTAGTACATAACTGTGGTTTTGTCTAATGGTGTTTATATGAAGCATCAACGAACGGCTAGTTCATAACTTTAGTTTTGTCTAATGTCATTTATATGAAGCATCAAAGAACGGCTAGTACGTAACTGTGGTTTTGTCTAATGGCATTTATATGAAGGAGCAAAGAACGGCTAGTACATAACTGTAGTTTTGTCTAACGGCATTTATATCAAGAGCAACGAACGGCTAGTACATAATTGTGGTTTTGTCTAATGGCATTTATATGAAGAGCAAAGAACGGCTAGTACATAACTGTGGTTTTGTCTAATGGCATTTATATGAAGAGCAAAGAACGGCTAGTACATAACTGTGGTTTTGTCTAATGGCATTTATATGAAGAGCAAAGAACGGCTAATACATAACTGTGGTTTTGTCTAATGGTGTTTATATTAATTAGAAAGAACGGCTAGTACATAACTTTGGTTTTGTCTGTTGATATGAAGGAGAAAGAACGGCTAGTACATAACTTTGGTTTTGTCTAATGGCGTTTATATGAAGGAGCAAAGAACGGCTAGTAGATAACTTTGGTTTTGTCTAATGACATTTATATGAAGCATCAAAGAACGGCTAGTACATAACATTGGTTTTGTCTAATGGCGTTTATATGAAGGAGCAAAGAACGGCTAGTACATAACATTGGTTTTGTCTAATGTGAATTTATATGAAGGAGCAAAGAGCGGTTTGCCCATATAATGGATTTTATTACGATTATCTGACTTTATTATTAGAGGAGACATACTTTCTGGAGTCATTTCCAATAGCACGAAATTTGGAATGTAAATTGAACATAAAACGATTGGCCTGGAAAACTGAAGGCAAGTTCTAAACGACCATTGCAGTTTTGTTGGCGATCGATAGGGTTATAACTTCTTTTGATAGATAGTTTAAAATGAATGAAACCTAAATATTAAATAGACAGCACCTATAGATTCAAATGAAGGTGTCTGTGTCTATTATTTCGAATGCCTATTATTTCTAATCAAACCTGTTAAAATGTTCTGGCGGCCTGTGATTCGTTGTATCACACATTTGTCCAGTATAAATGTACGATGGTATAAATAAGTACCCAACTGGGTGTCATGCTCTAGAAAATCAAACAGGATGAGAAACAAGTCTCTCTTGCCATAATGATGTGATGTGATGTTTTTTAAAAAAAGTGTTATTTTATTATTTTCCGAGCAAAGTATCAGAATTACCGCCCATATATCAAAACCATCTTGTTTCATTATACAAACGCATTGCTTTGGACAAATGTAATGTTTGGTATTGACAGGAATTGCCCATTCTGTCAATGTTTAAAAAAACGCTGAAATGTGATCATAAACTATGGCGGGTTTTTTTCCAAACAAAAACATTCCAAATTTCGTTTGTTTTTTAATTACATCCCTTATCATTGAAATGAGAACGATTTTCGATAACCTAAAAAAGTATGTTCCCATCATATTTGCTTTTTCCTTTCACCGACTTAGTTTATAAATGACCTTGTAGAATTATTATTGCTCATATCTGTATCACTTTATCAATGGTCCCGAACATACACAGCTTTGTATCTCGTCTATGGAAATGACATGCATTTGGTGTGCTAAATGTATTTTGCTCAGTATATAATAATGAATCCCCTAAACATGTGTACAACTGACAACGAGTTTGAGCTCGTATTTGATCACATGACGTGTTTTAGGTAATATGTCATCATGTTGCTGATAATGTGTGTCATTGTGTTTTACACAATTTTGGACATAAGGGGAAATGTGGTACCAACCAGAGTTAACATATATACGTGTTTGTTAAGTTATTAAGTAAGTAATAGATAATATTTGGTCAAACTAATCAAATTCATCCTAGTTTATATTAAATCTATTGTTATACGGGTCATAAGGGTCTATAAGTTAATTATTAGGTAGAGTTAACTTGGACAGGCTGTGGACCCTATGAAGCCCAAAAGGACGGTGACGTTTAATGTTTGTCTGCAGTCTTGTCTTGTCGTGCCCTCAATGGTTTATTCTCTTGTTGATCTGGCTTCTGCCAAGTCAATGAGTACCTTCTTTGTGTCTTTCTAGGCTATTGTTTTTTTAATATTTTGTATTGATATATACGAGCATCTTTGTGTTTTACTTATATTGCCTATTAATGCTGCCTTGTTGGTTAGGGAATAGTTCATGGCGGGGATTTCGTTATTTACATGGTCCCGTTTTATTGTGTTGACAAAAATGTAAGTGTGAGGTTTGGTGCACCCTAGAACCTGGTTTAAACCCCCAGTGGCCTTTGTTGCCACTGACCGTTCCAAGCCGGTAGCCCTGTTTGGCAAGACATTTGCTGTGTGTCCAGACGTTGTGTAAGGTGTTGTTCTGCCCAGTACAACACTCTTCCCTATCTTTCTAATTTAAGCAGTTGTCCAAGGAGCAGAACAGAATTAATTAATAGTCTTGATGCAATTGCTTAAAGAAAGAAATCCAACATGTGCATAACTATCACTTTAAATATGCGCGTTTTAATCTCTTAAAATGGTGTCTCTATTTTAAAAACTAATATTAGGCAATCAGATATTTGATTTATCATATATAAAAGTGTTTAACATGAGTGATTACGAAATTCTATTAAAGTTGACCGGATAGACTATTAAACTGGTTGTCCATTAAACACATACAACACATAGGCTCACAATATAAGCATGTAAGCATCGAGTATAACATCGCACACAATTAATCATCTATTATACCACTTCACAGACGTAAGTACTAAACTGCAACGTAACCCATCAATCAAATGTTATATTGCTTAATTTAAGTAAGTGGTTATAAATTTGTTCCTAAAAATTGTAACCAGTCTCGTAATAGAGTGCATATAAAATATTATGACATTGGTTATAAAAAAAACTCTTAATAGAGTGCCTATAAAATATCATGATGTTGGTTATAAACAGCCTCTATCAATAGAGTGCTATAAAATATTATTCCGTTACTTATTAAGAGACCCTTAATCGAGTACAAATAAAATATGATATTGGTTATAAAAAGATGAGCATTTGACACAAGTGTTATTTGGTTAAAAGAAAAACTAATTAATATTCACTGTTGTCAACAGTCTGCTTAAGTGAATAAACATTGAATCTGGGACGAAAATGACACAGATGCCCTGATTGAATATAGAAAAGAAACATGAATGGTAATACCTAGTGAGATATAGTGGAGTATTGTATACACAAACACTGCTACCCTATTCTTCTAGTTTTTGCACCTTTTGATTTTCATATAATAAATACAGACGACATGTTGAATGATCGAATATGTTTGCTAGTTATAACGTCAATTAATATGCATATAAATTATCAGTAATAAAAATACTAGTATATATATATATTAAAATGTAAAAATTAAAACTGTTAAAAAAAACAGACATACAATCAATAATAAATGATAATTAATGGATATGAGGTAATAAATGACAAGATGACTATCTACACCAATCCTGACCCCAACAAAACATACAAGCTGATTGGAAGTCAAAGAGTGGTGCGAAATGTGTATGGTGGGTGACACAACATATAACATAGTCATTTGTTGAAACACACCGCCCACCAGTGAAATACCAAAATGCAATATGGACGAAATATACAAGCTGTGATCCAGATATTCAATCAAGCATTAAATCATCGATGGTTTTATATAAACCATTAATCCGCACAAACGAGACAAAACATACAAGCTGATCTCGTTAAACAGGTTTTAAGGACTTATCCCCGAATTTTGATATGCATCCACGTATGTGGTAGTGACGAAACATACAAGTTGATCATGTTCTCCACACATAATTGCATAACTCCCCAATACATAAAAGTTAAGTTAACCATGCAATGCAAATAAAACATACACGCTGATCTCGAGGACAAACAGAACAAGAAGAAGGTTAAATAATCTTGACACACGGCTAATGTAGGTCAGATGAAACATACAGGTGTATATCACTTGTTACGTCTTATTGCTGTAAATAATGTGTTAGTGAAATATTTTAGTAGGGCAAGACAAAACATTCAAGCTGATCTCACCTACAATGGCTGTATACGATAACAGGTTTTATACTGAGATTGAAAGATGTGATTATAATGTTGTAATGTGTTTCAACTTATATTCATCACCCACGACCGAGGTAGATTTAGACAAAACATTCGAAGCCCAGCTAACACACACATTAAGCCTATACGCAGTAATGGGGCTTTTTAGTAAGTGTGATAGGCATTAACTTATCGTGTGGATAAATGCTGTGCAAATTATCATTACAAACTAACACAATATGTTAGACAAAGGTTAGTAGAGAAGTAAAAGTATTCACCCACCCAGCGGTATCCTATTCCACCACCATTCCACATTTTTGACGGGTAAGTCATTGTAAGATACTGAATCTCAGGTTGGCCCCATGCAATTCCACCAAGCCCACCTCATCAGACTCATGGTACGTACACTTTTTGATCAGCATCATCATGATTGCAATTATCATCAACACCATTATATCCACAATCACCATCACAATGACCAGGATCATTTTCGTTTTTGTCATCATGATTCTCACAACTATCATCAGCATCATCATCAACATCGCAATAAAAACAATCATCATCAAAATCATCTTCACCATAATCATAATCATCATCATCAGCAGCATCATCATCATCATCATCATCATCACCATCATCACCACCAACATCATCACCATCAGATTCATCATCAGATTCATCATCAACGAGAATATCGTCTGTCCTTTCACAACTAACATCCTTCCCATCATCATAGTCACCAAAACGGATTTCATCATCACCGCTACTTGCCTCAACATATTCACTAAAACAATCATCATCATTACTTAGATCATCATATTCATCCATTTTTTTACAACTGACATCCTCATCATAATCGACTCAACTGACCTTATCATCATTATCCATATCATCAACACTAATTTGCTTTAACATCTTCACCAAACAGTAATCATCATCAACATCTGTCCTTTCACAACTGTCATTCTCCTCATTATAATCAGTACAACTGACTTCATCATCATCATCATAACCATCATCTGCTAATTCGTCCTGTAATGACGTGTGTGCAATTTCAAGTGATATCACGTTTTTGTCAATTTCCCTAATACCTTGGTTTTGTCCGGCAAATGTTTTTTATGTCTTCGACTACAAATCTACAAGGCTTCCGAGAAAGAGGAAACTCGATCCTCGATGGCACAATATTTATTATGCAACCGCAAAGCAAGTTCTTGGCTTACCCTCAGAGTTTTGTCATGGTCCTCCCGCCGTTGAGCGGCCATACGTTTCAATGCGTTATTGTTAACTTCGGAAACCATCAAGGCCAATAACCGGGCAACATTTTATGGGATATAACAATTTATAACAAATAGACAATTTATCATGTTTATACAGGGAAATTTAATAGAATTCGAAGAAACGTAATTCAACGAAAACTAATAACTTTTCTCCCAAGCGATGAAGATGTAAAAATACACCGGAGCTTGCCACGTATGTTGGGAAAATTCAATAATATATCGACTAAAAATAAGTTTTAGGCGAAAAACTAAATACTACTACTATCTACTAGTCGGTAACGTGTTTGACTGTAGAAATAATAATAAATACGAGTTTATCTCGCAAATATGTCTCGCTAATGCGAAACTGTGCAAGCTAAGAAAATGGCAAGTGATTTTTTTCAAAAAATAACCGCGCTCAATTAGTCGTACGCAGCGCTAATTGTTATACAGGCCAAAAGGGCCTATAATTTCACTATTCAGTAAAGGTAACTTACCTAAGAGTGGTGCTCCAAACTAGCCATAGTTCAGGATAACGTGTGTGTAGGTCCGTACTGTGTGGTTGAGGGTAGTTTTGTGAGAACGACCCGTGTGCGTATTTGCCCGACGTTGAAACGCCTGGCCAGTAATATCACGGAATGTCCGTGGTCATATCAGGCTGTATATAGTAGGGGTCATATAAGGCTGTATATAGTAGTCATATCAGGCTGTATATAGTAGGTCATATCAGGCTGTATATAGTAGTCATATCAGGCTGTATATAGTAGGTCATATCAGGCTGTATATAGTAGTCATATCAGGCTGTATATAGTAGTGGTCATATCAGGCTGTATATAGTAGTCATATCAGGCTGTATATAGTAGTCATATCAGGCTGTATATAGTAGTCATATCAGGCTGTATATAGTAGGTCATATCAGGCTGTATATAGTAGTCATATCAGGCTGTATATAGTAGTCATATCAGGCTGTATATAGTAGTCATATCAGGCTGTATATAGTAGTCATATCAGGCTGTATATAGTAGGTCATATCAGGCTGTATATAGTAGTCATATCAGGCTGTATATAGTAGGTCATATCAGGCTGTATATAGTAGTCATATCAGGCTGTATATAGTAGGTCATATCAGGCTGTATATAGTAGGTCATATCAGGCTGTATATAGTAGTCATATCAGGCTGTATATAGTAGGTCATATCAGGCTGTATATAGTAGTCATATCAGGCTGTATATAGTAGGTCATATCAGGCTGTATATAGTAGTCATATCAGGCTGTATAAAGTAGGTCATATCAGGCTGTATATAGTAGTCATATCAGGCTGTATATAGTAGGTCATATCAGGCTGTATATAGTAGTCATATCAGGCTGTATATAGTAGGTCATATCAGGCTGTATATAGTAGTCATATCAGGCTGTATATAGTAGGTCATATCAGGCTGTATATAGTAGTCATATCAGGCTGTATATAGTAGTCATATCAGGCTGTATATAGTAGTCATATCAGGCTGTATATAGTAGTCATATCAGGCTGTATATAGTAGGTCATATCAGGCTGTATATAGTAGTCATATCAGGCTGTATATAGTAGTCATATCAGGCTGTATATAGTGGTCATATCAGGCTGTATATAGTAGTCATATCAGGCTGTATATAGTAGTGGTCATATCAGGCTGTATATAGTAGTCATATCAGGCTGTATATAGTAGTGGTCATATCAGGCTGTATATAGTAGGTCATATCAGGCTGTATATAGTAGTCATATCAGGCTGTATATAGTAGGTCATATCAGGCTGTATATAGTAGTCATATCAGGCTGTATATAGTAGTGGTCATATCAGGCTGTATATAGTAGTGGTCATATCAGGCTGTATATAGTAGTCATATCAGGCTGTATATAGTAGGTCATATCAGGCTGTATATAGTAGGTCATATCAGGCTGTATATAGTAGTCATATCAGGCTGTATATAGTAGGTCATATCAGGCTGTATATAGTAGTGGTCATATCAGGCTGTATATAGTAGTCATATTAGGCTGTATATAGTAGGTCATATCAGGCTGTATATAGTAGGTCATATCAGGCTGTATATAGTAGTCATATCAGGCTGTATATAGTAGGTCATATCAGGCTGTATATAGTAGTAGTCATATCAGGCTGTATATAGTAGGTCATATCAGGCTGTATATAGTAGTCATATCAGGCTGTATATAGTAGGTCATATCAGGCTGTATATAGTAGTCATATCAGGCTGTATATAGTAGTGGTCATATCAGGCTGTATATAGTAGTCATATCAGGCTGTATATAGTAGTGGTCATATCAGGCTGTATATAGTAGTCATATCAGGCTGTATATAGTAGTCATATCAGGCTGTATATAGTAGTCATATCAGGCTGTATATAGTAGGTCATATCAGGCTGTATATAGTAGTCATATCAGGCTGTATATAGTAGTGGTCATATCAGGCTGTATATAGTAGTCATATCAGGCTGTGTATATAGTAGGTCATATCAGGCTGTATATAGTAGTCATATCAGGCTGTATATAGTAGGTCATATCAGGCTGTATATAGTAGTGGTCATATCAGGCTGTATATAGTAGGTCATATCAGGCTGTATATAGTAGTGGTCATATCAGGCTGTATATAGTAGGTCATATCAGGCTGTATATAGTAGGTCATATCAGGCTGTATATAGTAGTCATATCAGGCTGTATATAGTAGGTCATATCAGGCTGTATATAGTAGTCATATCAGGCTGTATATAGTAGTCATATCAGGCTGTATATAGTAGGTCATATCAGGCTGTATATAGTAGTCATATCAGGCTGTATATAGTAGGTCATATCAGGCTGTATATAGTAGGTCATATCAGGCTGTATATAGTAGTGGTCATATCAGGCTGTATATAGTAGTGGTCATATCAGGCTGTATATTGATTAGAGGTCATATCAGGCTGTATATAGTAGTGGTCATATCAGGCTGTATATAGTAGGTCATATCAGGCTGTATATAGTAGGTCATATCAGGCTGTATATAGTAGGTCATATCAGGCTGTATATAGTAGTCATATCAGGCTGTATATAGTAGGTCATATCAGGCTGTATATAGTAGTGGTCATATCAGGCTGTATATAGTAGTCATATCAGGCTGTATATAGTAGGTCATATCAGGCTGTATATAGTAGGTCATATCAGGCTGTATATAGTAGGTCATATCAGGCTGTATATAGTAGGTCATATCAGGCTGTATATAGTAGGTCATATCAGGCTGTATATAGTAGTGGTCATATCAGGCTGTATATAGTAGTCATATCAGGCTGTATATAGTAGTCATATCAGGCTGTATATAGTAGGTCATATCAGGCTGTATATAGTAGGTCATATCAGGCTGTATATAGTAGGTCATATCAGGCTGTATATAGTAGTCATATCAGGCTGTATATAGTAGGTCATATCAGGCTGTATATAGTAGGTCATATCAGGCTGTATATAGTAGGTCATATCAGGCTGTATATAGTAGTGGTCATATCAGGCTGTATATAGTAGGTCATATCAGGCTGTATATAGTAGTGGTCATATCAGGCTGTATATAGTAGTCATATCAGGCTGTATATAGTAGTGGTCATATCAGGCTGTATATAGTAGGTCATATCAGGCTGTATATAGTAGTGGTCATATCAGGCTGTATATAGTAGGTCATATCAGGCTGTATATAGTAGGTCATATCAGGCTGTATATAGTAGTGGTCATATCAGGCTGTATATAGTAGGGTCATATCAGGCTGTATATAGTAGGTCATATCAGGCTGTATATAGTAGTGGTCATATCAGGCTGTATATAGTAGGTCATATCAGGCTGTATATAGTAGGTCATATCAGGCTGTATATAGTAGTGGTCATATCAGGCTGTATATAGTAGTGGTCATATCAGGCTGTATATAGTAGTCATATCAGGCTGTATATAGTAGTCATATCAGGCTGTATATAGTAGTCATATCAGGCTGTATATAGTAGTGGTCATATCAGGCTGTATATAGTAGTCATATCAGGCTGTATATAGTAGGTCATATCAGGCTGTATATAGTAGTAGTCATA